>JAQGBT010000040.1:0-115576 GCA_034698585.1 Disparrhopalites patrizii
AAATGCGCAACAAAAATGTCTGCGTAAAAAAAACAAAAAATGCGCAACAAAAATGTCTGCGTAAAAAAAACAAAAAATGCGCAACAAAAATGTCTGCGTAAAAAAAACAAAAAACGGGCAACAAAAATGTCTGCGTAAAAAAAACAAAAAATGCGCAACAAAAATGTCTGCGTAGGCGGACAAAACAGATACGCTTAAAGCGCAAATGGACTCCGCCGAACACGCGTTTTAAGCGCCATTAATGCTAGCTGGGTTTATATTCCCTGTTCAAACGTCGTTCGTTGACAACTAACGCACCAATATGCTAGTTCCGCAGCGGGCCCAATAGTTTCCGACTCACTTCGCATTTGTTTAGATAGCGCCAAGACCTTCTCAATATTTCGGCACCAAAGATTGACAGTGTTTTCAATTTTCTCAACCACGGTGTGGTGCTTGGAGGCTTTGAGAGCATTCGAAGATGTAAGCAGATAAGCGTTGAAAATGACATCGACGTTCGAGATTTTACTAAATTCCAGTCGTGACTCAACATCGAATTTCGAATCTGATATAAAACCAAACAAGAATTTGAATGAACAAATTGTGTACATACGTTGATATAATATTATTTTGGCGATATTTTTCATCCTGACTAATACATGTCTACATGTAGGGCAACGCTTAATATTGTGGCCACTTTTTTGCAACGCTGTTTTCAATTTTTTTTTGTTACGCTACGGTTTAAGTAAGGAATTGTGAAGAAAGGATTCTCATATGTAGCATTCGAAGCTATAACCAAAAAATATATACTAAATTTCCCCTCACTGGTTTCATGTTATGATTATTTTAGAAGTAGAAGTAGAATGTAGATTATACTACAATTCACAAATGTGATCGTGTTTTCATGGGATTTAGCATGGCGGAAACTTGCATTTTCCATTTCGATGACTCGAGACGTCGAAATGGAAAATGCAAGTTCCCGCCATACTAAATCCCATAGGAAATGTTTGTGTAAGGGCTATGTTCCCTTTGCTATGTTCTTGAAAAATTAAATTTCGAATTTTTTTCTCACGGTCTGTGGGTCGAACTGGCCCAAATCTTTTACATATTTAGTAGTTACCTAAGGTGGTGAACGTGTGAAAAACATTTCGGGTTCGAACGCTTTTACCATGCGGCGTATCTTACTTGTTAGTTTATACTAAGTTTTCACTAACGCTACCTTTCAAAAACTGAAGATAGTGATCTAGCCACCTAAGTAAATGATTCTTGTACTTCTGCGCCCTCTCCTTGTCAGGACCTGTGGCCCAGGTAGTGTTCTCTCTGAGATATCGCAAATACACCCCTTCCAACTGCATTATAAGTGCATCCAAAATACAAGCCGGGGATTCTTTGTCGTACAGCGTCAGGATCCCAAAAAACGTGTCTTCCGCAATATTCTTCATCGTCAGTTTAACATTTTGTCTTGTACGTAAAATGTACATCGCATTATCCGAAATTTGATGACTTCCATCCGTAACGATCACCCTATGTATTTTCTCTTTCCGATGGAAAAGAGGACTGCGGCCAGTTTCTGAAAATCCCAGAAAAAAAAACTATTAGAAAAATAAACAAAGGCTTCCCCCACAGAGTCACAGACTTGCGTGGACGTAGACTAACCCCAACCAGGTGATTCTTCAAGCTGATACGTAAATACCAGTGCACGGGCACCCTGTTTCTCACAAAAACTGTCCAGTAGCCTTGTGTAGTCATCAGAATCAATTATGAATTCCTCCACATGCTTTGCTGTCATTTGCACTATTTTGCATACAAATTCATGGTTTTGCTTTTCCTTAGCAATTAATCCGGTAAACGAATGGAATTGAGCTACTATAACTACTAACAATGGCCGGCGATCGTTTCGATTATGTAGTGATGATGGGGCTCCAGACCCTGGCGTCTCGTCTCCCGATCTTCGCGAGCCTTCATAATTTTCCGTCTTCCCAACTCCGCCTGGAGCATTGGGGCTCCAGTAGAATGCTTCTTATTACTTAGCCGTCGACCTTGAGAAGCATCGGATCCACGATTTTCACTGGCGCTGCTGGGACGTCGAGTGCCCTTCTGCTTATTTACTTCCTATATAATAAAAAAAATCCATAACAAATTGTGTTGATTGAACATTAACAAGCTGAAATACACATTGACTGACTAAATCCAACAATTTCTATATATCAAATTGTTATTCATCGTATACATCCATACACAGGATATTCATTAGTAGAAAAAGAACCTTTAAAAACTAAAATTGCATATCTAGTGAATTACAACTTGTATAGTTTCGGCATAGTGCATTTACATCAATCGCCGGACCCAAGCTACTAACTGTTGGCTTTTTCACAGGTTTCCCGGCATCGATCGTAACTCGTGATCTCGAACGACTCGCTTCTCTCTCTGAAGCCGCCAAACAAAGAAAAAATCTTAATTAAAAAGATTTTTAAGTCAAAAGTACCATCAAAGCCCCCCACAGAAACCTCACAGGAGTCTTTCATACGCTAAGTAAATTGATGCAGATCGGTGAAGTTCAAATGAACGCTTAGCCGTCCAACCTTTAGTCCGCATCGCCATCACACTTTGAGAGACGCCGGGTTTGGAGAAGGCATTGGACTCCATGTCAATACTGGGCGATGTAGATGGTCGAGGCTGCAAATCATGTAAATCATCCTCTTCATCCATGTCCTCTTCGAGAACTTGAGCTGTCGATGCCGTGAGGTCCATATTCTCTTCCGGTGCGGAAAATATGTCCTTCACACTCTCCTCATTTCGACTCATTGTTGCCGCAAATGTTGGATCTTCTTGATCTGATATTCAATGCAAACCGGGAAAACCTTTCAAAAAATGACATAAACAATTATATTACATTTGGGGCTAGGTGGTAGCAAGTACTTCATTAGTAACTAATTTGTAGCTAATTAGTAACTAATTTGTGGCGGGGCTTCGTGTTGTGTGGGTTCAGTTCTGTCTATTGGGCTCTGAGTTCAGCAATGTAGTGATTGAGTATAAGGCGGTTGGGTGTAACAGCTCAACTGACGAAAAATACTTCGGTAGCTCTCTTACAGTCTCGTCTCAATTTGTGTCTTCATAATTCTATGGGCACTTCTGGCGTCTCAGACTGCAGTAAGAGGACTGTTCTATGGTCGATGTCCACCTTTTCCCTTTCCTTTATAAAGGTAATTCAGGTGAGAGCGCAATAGTGGTATTTTGTATTAATGATCTTCTCACTAATGACGGGAATGATAATATCTACAACTCATTCTGACCTTCTCATTCTGCAAACCGACATTTCAGAAAACTAGCCTAATCACATGATCTTATATTCTTTAGTAATCACACAAAATGTCCAAATAGCCACATACATATATTAACAGATTATATACTTTAATATTTAATTAATTTTTGCTAATTGTCCGTGAAGCACCGACGCTTAACAATGAAACTACTAATACTAAACTAGTGCTTCATTGGAGCTAAAATTTGTAACCTACAAAAATGACGTCAGCATTATAAAAAAAAAAGGAAGAACCCTCCATTAAATAGCCAGATAAAGTAGGTAACTTCCATTTCTTCAGCCAAAAAAACTCGTGTCGGAATTATTCGGCCAAACATCGCCAGACGGCAAAACATCACGGTTTTTCGCGAATTCTCGGCGAACGGAGGCGAAAATCTTGACAAGAAAAAAATGGGATCTATACAAAACCGTTTTATATGTTATCGTCGAGTTTTATCAAAATCCAACAATTAACGGCTGCGCGCCAGCCAAAACGGCCAAAAAAATAAATCGCAACATGTTGTGGTGTCCCTTGAGGTGATCACAGAGTGACGGAATAAAAATATTATTATTTCCCAAACACGGGGCTACCATCTGAAGTTTTGCCGAAAAATTCCGACACACTTATCTATATGATATTTTGAAAGGCAATATACAGCTATCAAAACTCATTTCGTGGTTTATTTAAAGCTCAAACACGGAATCTCCGATCCGAATTTCGGGATGAAACTGCCGATATGTGATTTCGAATGAGGCCTTAACCGAATTTTGACGGATGGTGTATGGATTATTCAAGAAAATTAGGGGGCACTTGTACTAATCGGTGTCTATATAAATTTAATATAGAATAGACAAATGTGGTGGGGCTATTTTCATGCGTTCTTGCTGTGCAAGGTTCCGAGTGGCGTATCAGAATGTGAGTTGCAGATATTATTATTCTCTGCTTTAGCTTTAGTGTACACTGTTTGCAGCTAAAAGTTAATAAAAATGATTTCGAAGGTTTTTCGTTCATTTAATTGTGCTCGAATTTGAATCATCTGTTTGACAGTGATAATAATGCACCATTTGAATAGTCGTTAAAGCTGAAGTCCAAAAATTGCGTTGCATGCTATCCAAACAAAGGCAGTAAGGAATAGAAAGAAGACAGGATAAGGACTAAAGGAATATAACTTCGTGTCACGATCGAGGTTATTTTATTATGGATCAAGTGGTTTTGAAATAAAAAATCTGGTGAGAATATAATAATTATTAATTATTATATCGCCTAAAATATTTGGTTCAGGTGAGTTTTTATAATATATTTACTACTCTGTGTTGTAGAACTCAGATTAAAAGATTTAATAATGTACGGGAAGCCAAATAAACACAATAATTATTTTAGGATCTATTTTAGGATTCGTCGTAGGTCATGGGAACAATCTTGGATATAGGTTTGAAAAGTCGGACTCGGAAAATTAAGTAATCAGTGTGTATGTCAAGTTTGGGATGCTTAACTCGGAATTACGTAGTTAGCTTTTGAACTTCTAAAGTCACAGAAATTATCCCAGCTATTGTCATTGTTTGAAGTGTAATCAGTTTATTAAACTAGAGATCTGTGTGAAGATATCGATACCTTTATAGATGGAAAAAATCCCAACATTTTTCTGTTCTAATTAATCGTCAATATGACTCGATCTTGTTTTTATTCAAAGTTGTAATACGTATTTCAAAGACTAATAATTGTGCTGTGTGCTGTCTGTTGTCAGCGACGTGCGAATAATTAAACCAGCAGTTACCTGTTCTGATTTTAATAATTCTTTTGTGTCCGGCAGGGAGAGCCTTACGGCCTTGTTTTTAATTGATGACAGTCGGGACACGTTGGTTGATTCAAATTAACAGAAATGTTTTGTGATAATTTTTTGCTACTTTTTAGGACTTTCGCTGTGGGTTAAAGTACATGAATCATCGGTATATTGTTGAATTGGTTGTTGCGAAACCATGAATTCTTTGGAGCTATCCGAGGTAAGTATATTATGTTAAATACATTTTGCTATTAGCGTACTTGAATTCATATCTGACGCTTGATTGTAGCTTTACTTGACATTTCGCTTGTCAATTTACAGGAGGAGCAGTTTGAAGATTTTACCACCGCTTCAGATTGGGAGCTTTTTACAGCGAATATTGAACGGCTGCTTATTGAATGGCAGGCAAGACCTGTTGAACCTGAGAATTTGCATAACCAATGGGCTGTGATACATGAAAAAATGACTTTTTCAGGTGACTTGTCGAATCTTGTGCAGAAACTATGGAACCTCACGAGTGGTATTGATTTTAAATGTTCATTGTTATTATTCCACAGATTTTCCGTTTAAATTCTCGTACTTCAAAAAAATTCTGCCTCCTAAAGTTGATTTGATGACAACATCAGTTATTACCAGTACAGTGACGTCCAGCCTAGAATCTTGTTATCCACCATATCTGGAAAGTGCCCTATCCAAGACTAATGATGCTTTTCCGCCAAAGTTTTCTCCACATAAAGTAGCTGATTATTTTGATCTGAAAGAATTTGCGGTGCTATCGTCTGCTGGATTAGAACCAATCCAAAATGAATCGAAATTGAAGATCTTACAAAGTTCGGCGTGTATGGCGCTAAATAATACAAACTCGTACGCATTATGTTTTACTCTACTTGCAGTAAACTAAAAATTTAGTAAAAACATCCATGTAGTTCGTTTTTCGTGGGTGGTTAAAGAGATGTTTTGTTTGGATTTTTTGGCAGAAACTTCCCCATATTTATTCAGTACCATCACTGGAGTCAGCATTATTACTGTGGCATTGCGGAATCTAATGGAATGCGTACATCCTTTCAGATGATTCATTTAAAACAAGTACCTGCTCAATATCAGTATTTGTCGGGATTATTAAGCATTTTCAAATCAAAAATGAACCCCACACTGAGTTCTTCTGTTGGTATAACTGCTCACTTCTTTTATCAAATGAAAAGTTGGCACCCAAAGTATACATTTGATTCGTTTCCACCCGAAGTTTTTGATGAAATTAACGGAAAAGCAGCCACAGATGAGATAGTTGATTCACGCGAGGAACTAAATTGGAGCAACAGTTATGGTTTTACTTCTTTTTTACCATTTGGCTCTCTCGACGATCCTTTCCTGGAATTGGAGTTTGTCGCTGGTTGGCCATACTTGACCGAGGATGTTGTAGTTGACAGTCCGAGTTATTCAGACTTGGAACCCAGTAATGCACCTGAATGGTATTTTAGTCTTAAACCCCACTGCCAAGCGGAGTTCAGGCTGCATGATTTGGCCGAAGGAGTGTGGAATCTACAGGGAGAAACTCGAACTGTCGAAGATGTATTAGGAAAGAAGATCTGTAACACAAATGGTACGTACACTACACAGAATATTTTCAATTTTTTCGTTGTGAGAAGTAATCGTTCATTCTCGTCTATTTGATTGAAGGTGATCTACAATACATCTCAGCTTTGGATAGGCTGGCCCTCGCAAATTCTGCACTTCCTCAGTTGAACCGTGTCATCAACAATGTCAACAGAGCTCAAAAGCAGCTTTTATTTGCGCCAAATCAGTACCAAGATTTAGCTCCGTTGGCAGAAGAACAACTAACCACAATACTGCATTATTTGTTCCCAGATGCCATGGAAGAAGCTAAATTTCCATACGCAGCTTCCTTCGATCGTTTACCAGAATTTAAAAAGGAAAACAACATTAATTTATTGGTAACTGCTATGTACTACATTCTACCTTTTTATTACCGAGCAGTGCAACCATATAAGTAAGTATGTGTCGGTCCGTGAACACATTCAGCATGACTTTTTGCCATTTTAGGAGGGTTTACAAGGATTGAAATCTGCACCTATAGGAGGACTGGTGTGGAGATTGGGAATAATCCTCAGTTACATAAATGCCTACGTAGGATCCGCGGGTGCTGTAGCCCATCTATGGGCAGAATTAATATTAGAATTCCGATACCGTTGGGAGAACTCAATAGAAATTCCAGGGTAAGTTGTCTTTTGCGTCCTTTCAAAGCTTCGAATTTGCATTTCTTTAACTAGAATGGGATTTCAGGAGGTTTGGGGCAAAAGTTACGGTGCAATTACTGCGTGTGCGTTGCATTTGAAAATAATCGCTTTATTTTTGATTCATTTATTGATATTAATAGCTGTTGCATTGTGTGCATACAATTCATGTATACGAAAACATACTGCTATTTCCACATTACAATATTAAACTTACTAAAGTATTGGTTCTATAGTGAATAATACAAAAGGGATTTAACCCTGATGGCATACCTTCATTTAATTTACCTATTCATAAAAAATAATTCTTTGCTATTAATGAAGTTGGTTTTCTGCTGATTGCTGGGTGTCATTCATGTTTGGGTTTTCTTGAACCACCAGTCAAGAAGCACATTTGCCTTTTCATTTTCTCGTTTTAGTGCTAATAAATATTGAAATTTCGTACAAACATTCAACGCCGGTACAAACATTTGATAAAATAAGATTCAGTTAAATATAATCCTTACTTTAGTATTGGCAATCTATGAAGCAAAAGTTTAGTGTCACCATTCGCCGTTGCCATTTTTTACTGGTAAAAAAAAAGTAGAAAACCACAAGCATGCGTATTTACTAAGTATTTACAGACTACATGAACTTATAGCTTACGTTAGTAAAGTTTTCCAACATGTTTTGTGGTTGTACAGAACTCATGACACAGTCATTCGTGTGATCTAAATTAGTTTCAACTTGCGCGCACATACACACACACACTCAAGCACCGATTAACATAACTATCACGTCATTTAATGCCTTATTTACGTGTTTAAATCTGCACAGTGAAAGAAATGAGTATAAAAAGGAGAACTTATTGGTTTCTCTTGACGTACAAAATAGTACTGTATTACAAGGGAATTATACATTACAACTACATACTATTGGGAATAATGGATTATGAAAATGAGAAAAAAGTGTTTAAAGGGATATTCTATGCCGTTAAACACGAAGGTGTTTATAACTGCACCAAATCATGTCGAGTTGCATTTCTTGCAACATACACGTCCATGTCGTGATCAGTCCAATTGTCTGGAGTTTCGTACCCACTAAGGGTATTCAAAGAGTCACTTTGACTCAAACGTCCAGCCGCTCCCGGACGTTTCCTTTTCTGATTCTGTTCAAAATGCCTGTGGACATGAGTGGAGGGTCCCAACTGTTTGTTGAGGGCATCTTGAGATGATCTTGAACCCAGACTGGCTCTGAGGAGTCTGCTCTGATTATTGAGATAATTGTTCACTGCAGCGGACGTTGTGGAATGTCCGGTATTGTGGTAGCTATGCATGGAGTGCATGGAGTGCATGGAGTGATTGTGATGAGCATGATGGGCGCTGAGGTAGCTCCGGTGAGTGGAATGACCGTCTGGGATGGAACGCTGTGGGTGGTGCTGTTGCTGTTGCTGGTGGTGATGTTGCTGCTGCTGCTGTACGGGTAGTACCACGGAGCGGTTCGTCCCATTGGATCCTTCCATCATGGGATTCCCGTGGTAGACTCTAGCTCTTGGAATGCTCCTAGCTGATATCGCGGATAGCTGATCCCACTCTTTCATTAAATTCATGGATCCCTGAGTAATCATGGGTGGGCCTGGGGATGGAGAAAGCATGGATCCAGGTGGGACCTAATTTCACGGACGTTTTACATAGTTAGTTTGGGGGAGGAGGTTATCATAGTATTCCGAATTAATTCTTGTACCCACATAAAAATTATTATTACCTTGCTCATGAGACCCGTGCTTGATCTTCGGCTTTTGGATCTTCTGGTAATGAGAATGAATATGAATACGGCGAGGATGACGGTGGCACAGATGGCGGCACTGGCGCCGATGGTGATTTTGTCCATGTTGCTCATGAGGGCGGAAGGCGCATTGGGCCTCAATTCCTTACATTGACTCCCCGGAGGAACTGACCCAGCGCTAGGGCTGATTTCATTGTAGAGAATGTCCTCCCAGGGAACCACGCAAACCACAATGCATTGCTGGAATTAGATGAATAAAAATAATAATACATTTTTTTTTAGATTTCATACATATTTTTTTAAGTTTATGAATGGGGAACATATGTATATTTTTAGGCAGTATACTACCAAGGTAGTGTTTTGTTACGGAGATTAAATAACATAAAAATAAATGAGTGTAAATTCTAATGTAGAAGCAGTGGACTAAAATTTGCCAGAACAAGGTGTATGGTGGCAATAATAAATGATCAAACTTACGTCAAAGGGAATATTCTTGATTCGGTACTCCCTTTCAGTGGATGCTAAAGGAGGTCCATGCCGGAAAGTGTCTTCCCCAAAAATTCTGTATATGATTCTAAATCCTGCAATTTGCTTCTGACTCTCCCAATGTAAGAGTACCATGTCCCCAGAACGTTCCACTTCCTTTAGGTAGATCTCAGACTTGTCCGCGAAGATGAGATTAGGTGGTCGGTTACTGCTGATGACTCCGAGTGAGGGAGATGTCTGTGGTGGGGGCACCATGGGATGTGGTTGACTTTGGATGGATGGTGACGGACTGGTTTTGACTACAGATATGACATTGCCAGCATTATTGTTACTATTACCATTACTACTCGGATGTAGACTTCCTGTCCCGGAAATGGTTCGTACAGGACCCACGCCAGTGATGACGGGGATCTTGGAGTCATCAAAATCTGGGCCGTCAAAGGACATGGAAGGTTTACGTATCTGAATGGACTCTGAGGGTATGAATCTCTGTTGAATTATCGTGGGTTTTGTTGGGATAACGGGGGATGCGACGGAAGAGGGGATACGACTCTCGATTACATTCACGGGTTGATTTTGAGTAGAGACAGTCACAGGGGGGATGTCCTGGGTATCCTTGGTTGTGGACGTAGTACTTGTACTCGTGGTGCTCGTACTGGAGGTGGTGGTCATGATAATCTTGGGGTGTAATTTGGGTCGTAGACCCGGGAATGCTTTAATGACGGCCGGATTCAAAATTTTTCGGGTTGGTAATGATGAAGAGGGTGTTGATAGGGGATTCGTAGATTTTGTGGAACCTGTCGGGGATCTGGTTGTGGTGCTAGCTGGACCGTTGACCTGTACTGGTTTCTCAACTGGCTCCGAATTTGAGGAGGCAGTGTCATGAGTCTCCTGGGACTCGCTTTCAGACTCATACTCATCTTCATTCTCGTATGAGGCTGATGAAGAGGATGACGTTAATGGCACCATCTGCTGTTTCACAGGTTGTTGTTGCTGCTCCTGTTTTTTGCTATTGCTGTTATTATTGTTATTGCTGCCACTATTACTGCCACCAGGATTATTATTATTATTATTACTACCACGGCTATTCCCCCCTTGAATGCTGTGAACAGCCTTTATCCTGGGGTTTTGAATGCGAACATTTTGTCTCAATTTCCCGATTCCATCATTTCTTACGATGAAGGGTTTGGAATTTAAAGGCACATTATCTGTCGGCTCATTGTCTGGCTCGGATTTGGCTGTCGTAGACTTTGTGGTTGACGTAATGGTGGCCGTGGTCGTCGTCGTAATGCCTCCATTTTTTTCACATTTGAAATCTGTCGCAAATAGTGCAAATGGGTCGCACCAACAAAAAGACATTATTACACGCCTTGCAGTGAAGATTGCGGTGTATGCATAAGTGCTTTGCTCACTTTTGTATGAAAGCATTTGCAATCAAATTATATAATAAGGGACTGACACAAAAGATGACAATATTATCGTATTTGAATTAAAAAATTTCAAGTCATTTTGTAATATGGTGAATATCACACATGTAGTGAAATTCCTGAAAATAATGCAAAAAATCTTAAATATGTGTACATATTTTTATACCTTGAGGCTGAATTTGGTAGAAATTATATTGACGAAGAGCTGGAGGACTTCCGCAAAATTGGGGGTTCCGCTCTCGGCTCGTCACTTGCAGATCATATTCTTGTATCCAATCGTAAACCCATTTGATTCGGCAGTCACAGGACAAGAATCGACCTCCCAAACTTAGACCCCGCAATGTGGAGTTCAAAGGTACGAAGGAAGGAAGTGGGAGGGTTGCGAGGGGGTTGCCATCCAATGCTAGGAGGGTGAGAGAACTTAAGCCGGAAAAGGCATCAGTTGGTATCTCCGTGAGGAGATTGAATCCTAAATCAAGCACCTGTGAGATTCATAGAGTAATAATAGAATATTTTTTTACATGATTATATCAATATAGAAAAAACTGTTAGTGTGGGCCTTTCAATTAAAATCCTAGCTCTTTGTGTACCGCCAGACCTTTACAATGGCCGTAAATTAACCTAGCCAAAAGAAGGGAATGAACATGACTTTTACTATGTGTGTATTTGTGTATATGCAATACGAAATTCTCATCACATTATCCTCCTTTTCACTCGGACATCTTCTGGGTGTTCACACAACGCGGCTTGAATAAGCACGAATGTTATTTATTTTGTCTCTTTTTTTTTTTTTTTTTTACTTATCGTATTTCCTTGTGCAAACTGCGTGCGATGAGATGAAGTTCACTTCCAGCTGCTACTTCAGATTCGCATAATAACATTGGCGGCCGGCATTAAACTTGATGCTTTTATATAACTTGATGTGTGCGTGCTTTGCCCAAAAAAATTCTTGCTGAACGGAAAGACAAGGCAGAATGGATTTATTAAGTTTAGAAACGGTGTCAAAGCATAAATAATTGCGATGATTTATACATACTATTGAGACTCCGTTTCTCCCCCCTTTCGGTATGTAGAGATCCAGTTATTTTGGAGTTATATTATGAAATAAATTGTTTTTTTTGTTGTTGCAATGATAAAGAATGACTTTATTACACGGAGAGGCTGTGTAAAAGTTGGGGGAAGCGTGCAACAGAGTAGTTTTAGATTTTTTTTTACTACTATTACGTGTTACCACCGTATCTGCACCAGCTTCTTGTCTTAACTTAAAGGAACGTGGACCTTATGCATCCTCGCCGCTTCCTTACAGTAATCAAACACTTAAAAAAAAGTTACACTACCCTTGCAATGGTTCATCTTCTCCCAACCTTGAATCTCAGACATGATCCTCTTGATACTGTTTACATTCGATAACTTTTAATGCTTATACATCTTGTTGTGTAAAGCTATTTTGTTCTTAAATTTAATTCTTTGAAAATTTACAAAAAATCTACTGAGCGTACTCGTGGCAGCTAGACCAGCTCACTGGTCTTTGATGAGGGGAAGAAACAAATTTTATAAGAATGAACTACCTTTTATGAATTTTTTCCCGTAACGGAGCTCATTTTTTATATGCTTTCCAAGTTATTATGTTCTGCTTATGTATCCTGTAACATCTGCACACCTTATGTTGCATGACAATTTTGTAAAATAAAAAAAGAAGATGATGATGGACCAGTAAAAAATATGAAAGGAAAAAAAACGAAAGAACAGTCCCTTACCCGTAACTCCTTGAGAGAATGAAGAGCTTCTTTGGGGAAGTGTGTAATCAGATTATTGAGCAAACTTAAAGAGCTCAGTGTATCGTTGACCCCGGTGAAGACAGATTCTGGTAGGGTCTGAAGGAGATTCCTCTCAAGATTTAAAACTGTCAAAGAATCAAGTCGGAGGAAGGGGAGAGGCTCTAAGTCCCTTAGACGATTTTGTGCTAAATCCAAAAATGCCAGTGATGACAGATTTGAAATGGCTTCCGGTATTGTACTTATACGGGTTCCTGTATTAACATTTGGACACAAAAAATGTATGCATATACATTAGAAATGATTAAAAGTAGTAGCTTGGCATAAAGTGTGGTGTGTATATATATACCAAAAACATTTTCCCTCATTCATTTGCATTGTTGAGGCCAGTAAACGTGAAATTGTTTTGCTATCTAATGTACCGTATAATATGAAGAACAGCCCTCATAACTTGCATTTCAGTCATGATAATAAAATAATAATGTTATATATTCCCTCTCTTATTGTTAAATGTCTCATTGTGTACTTATTTACAAAAGGAAGTTCGACCATTTTTATTAGCCCTTTCTCTCTCTCTTCTCTATTATTCAGAAAGTTCAACCTACACGTGAAAGGCAAGTTGGAGAAGACAGATGGATTGTGTTATTTTTGTTGTTACTGTTCACAATCTTGCTTAATAATTACCTGGCGTATGGGACTTTAAGAGAGCTGAGAGATTTGAACTTGACATTCTTCCAAATGTGAATAGGTGCTCACATGATTTGACGGTCTGTGGTGTGATTAAATAAAATAAATGGGAAATCCTCCCTTCATTTAATTATCTCCCTTGTGGGTCTTGACTTTGAATGAAGCCCTAACGTCGTACTTCATTTCCCTTTGTATATATATACAGCTGCACAATGGATTAGTCTTAGTTAGTGCGTAAAGTATACAGGAAGAAAGTTGGTCAAATGAAAAAAAATAGAGATCATGATAAAGCTCCGACCTGTGACTTTCAACCTGGAAAAAGCTGAGGCTTATGTGTACCATTGGAATTAAAAAGAAAAAATATGTATAGAATTGTAAAGCAAATGACAACATCCAACATATTTTTTTTTTGCTCACTCTTGTTCCAAGTCAAAATCGATGATTTGCCATCATTGGGGTGAATACTACCTACATTCTTACGTAGTTTTGCTTTCTAACTTTCAATTAATTAAGAGTTGGTTGGTCTGCACGCTATTTACGTCACTTATTTTCCTTGTGTGCGTAAGAGGAGAAAATAAAAACCTGTGTAAGTTGTTTAGGCTTTAAAAGATTGTTTGTTTGCTTGACCATGTCAGATTTACTTCTTCGCGTGGTGTGAAGTGGAAAAATAATTTGCCCGCAAATGAGAAACATGGTCGTGATGTACATAACAACGGTAAAGTACAAGTTTTTTTTTTTTCGAGGAAAAAAAAACGGAGGAGCAATATAAATATATGAAGTGTGATAGGAAAACCATAATGGTTTATAGTGGATGGGTAATAATAATTTATGAAACAGTTAAGAAATTAAGAGAGGAGAGAGGGAAAAGATGGTATTATGTGCCATACAAAAGAAGATGTGAATTATTTTCCTTTTGCCTTTTCATCATTCTCTGTTGTTGGTGGTCTATAGTTGTGGTTTTTCCGAGTCAGATATTTCAAGACCACCTACTCCGTCCCGTACTACTGACCGTAAGAAGAGAGAGATAATAATACAACTGAGTTATTTATACGAATTAGGTAGGTAGGTAACTCCTGGGAAAATTGTTGCCATTTTACAGGAATTTGGGTTTGTGAAGAATTATGTTTTAAAGAAGAAAAAGTTAATGTGGTGAGCCTATGGCTTTTTTTATATTATTCTATAAATTAAAACACCAAACATACCTTTCATATTGAGGTTGCGAAGGGATGTCTCAAGTCCCCGAAAGCACTGGGATTCCAATTCCAGATTGTTATCATTCAGCTTGATGGTTCCTAATTTTGTAAGGGTTTCAAAGGCCCCGGAAGGGATCTTGGTGATTTTATTGTAGCTCAAGTCAAGGAGGACAAGTTGAGTGAGAGGCTCAAGGGCTGAGCTTGGAACTTCTGTGAGTTGGTTCTGAGCCAAACTCAAGTGTTTCAAGTGTGCCTCTTGACCACGAAATGCTTCAGGATGTATTGTTTTGACATTGCATCCAGATAATTGGAGACTAATCTGTGAATTTAAATTACAATTTGTTACCGTTTTTTTGACTCTCAGCTACGCAATCCATTTGATGGACGGTAGAATTAGCTGAGCTTTTAAAGATTTTCTGCAACTATTTACACTGCTCATGGTAGAAGGTAAATGTTCTAAGAAGGATGCGTAAACGTGTAAAGGATTGGAAGAAGGATGCTTGAAAAATATGAAATAAAAGGTTTTTTTAAGGATTTGTTCTACAATGTTAAAGCATGGAGATTTACGTAATAGTTATAATCTTGGGCTGAGGAACTTATGATACCTGACTAATACAAGATGCTTTCGGCGGTTATCGGTTCACTATTCATGACAGGCAAAGGATTTGTACCTCCTTAAAAGCTTTGTGAATGCGTGAAGCAGTTTTTCACAAAATGTTTATACGTTATACAGATAAAGAGCTAGTTGTATGTCATACTACAATTCCCTTCACAATATCCATAAAAAATCATTTTCGTTAAAGAAGAACGGGGTGAAGTGACCCAGAGAGAGATATAGCCTCTCTCTCACGCATCCATTTATTTAATACAAAAAGAACGTTAGTAGATGACGGGTTTAGCCTGAGGATTCAAGTTAAAAAATTGGTAACGGGGTGGCTAATAATTAATAAATGTGTGTGTGAATTACTGTGTATGATAGCACGTTTCTTATTCCAATGTAATTCTTTTTTTTTAACTGCATGTTAAATATCATTTGTCTTTCTGTGATTACAAATGTGACTAAATACAATATATATTGACTACTTACTGACTCCACTATATAACTATTATACACAGTCTGCTGAAAGGGAACTTGTTGAGTTGCATATGAAAAATTGTGTTTTGTTATTGTTGATAATTTTAATTGTTGCTGATGGAATTTTTGTCACTCTTTCCTTTGCTTTATAGTTAACACCTTGCAGGAATTAGGTCAGTTGGAGAATAATAGTAAATAGGAATAATCATAATTCATAAATTATTAGACCTATCTTATGGCAAGCGGGGTACTTGTGATTGGTACATGTTCGAAAGAGAGAGAGAGAGAGATGAAATAACGACAACAATAATAATGACAATACTAGCCGTCGCTACAATTTCGGACTATATAGAAAGTGACATGTTGAGAGAGATGATTACAAATGATACATTATGGGAATCAACAGTATCCCTGCATCCCCTTCTGAATTTGCATGTCAACGTTGTGAGAACGGCCATTATTATTTTTAGCTGGAGGCATCATCCACATTATGTGTGGTGTGGCGTGGTTCCCATGCCTTTAAGATTGCAGGTAACCCAAGACTCTCATATTGACCATGGTCTATTGTTTTTATCTATACATATTACAAGTACACATGTGCATACATTGCACCTATTGATACCTGGTATTGTTCTGACGCCAGGGACTTATGCTCGAGTTTTAATAATTTTCCCATATTGGTGTAGGTAGGAGAGAATGTTCATTGACCAAGATTTATGTAGATTTTGACATTGCAACCCTTTGTGTGTGACAGTTAAATGGTGTACACGCGAGGGTGTTACGTTGTCAGTATGGCTCTGAACAGAGAGAGAAAAAAAAAGAAATGTTTGGAGGGGATGAATTGAAATGATAATAATTGGAGCGGGATAAAAAAGCAAGAGGGATATAATTCTACGGGATTAGGTCTTTTATACAAGGAAAATAGGTATCTATATGGTACACAATAAGATAATAATGTAACAAGAAATTGTGTTGAAACACTAACCAGTTTCACTTCTCGGAATAGGCGAGCCGGTAGTTGTCCATTCGAGTCAGTGACTTGACTCCCGTTGAGATAAAGTAATTCAATGGGGTCCTTGAGTCCGACACGATTACTTATGAGAATGGAAACTAATTGCGGACCATCAATTTCGTGACACTGAACACTGAGCTGATTTTGTGAGGTTCGATTTCGAGCACATAAGCAGTTGGATTTGATGAGGGCGGGCACGCGGGAGTTGCTGAACCAGGGACAATCCTCATCCGTGCCCTGGACCACGGCTGGGCTGATCGTGAGGAGGATGAAAGTGGTGAGGATCACCCAGAGGAGCCAGGGTGTACTCGTAGAAGAGGAGGAGGAGGATAGGAGAGGATGTGAAGAATGGCATCCCGTTAGTCTTTTCACGTGAAAGTTGAACTTGGTATTATTTTCATGATTAATATTACTACTATTACTATTATTACAACTGGACATGTTAATAAAGGTGCTCTTGAAGCATTTAGTAGTAGTGCTATTATATACTGAATCCCCTTTTCTCTGTCTCAATGACTTGGTTTCTCCTGTGCAATTGAGCATAATAATAATAATGGTCTGTCTTTTCTCCTTTTTTTTCTCAAAAAGATTGTACTTTGAAGTATCTCACGCAGTCTTCCTCCTATTTTCCTTTTTTTGTTTTTTATTTTTATATGTAATTTGTTTTTTTTTTTTTGCGTGCAAAGAGTAGCTAAATTGATCTACTTCTGGAGAAGTGGAAAGGAGAAAGGAAAGGGAAACGGTGAGAAAGTTAAGAAAAGAAGGGAAATCAAAGGTAAGGTAACAGTTGGGGTAAGATGACTGTCCTTCTTCAGCCAGAGATTCACTCTTCTCAAGTTGTCCCGCGTCGTCTGACTCTCAAATAAAATTTAAGGAAGTTCCTGTGAATAAAAGAAAAAGAATTAGTTAGGTTTACTTGAGGCATTTAGAGAGTTTTGTTGATTTATTGTACCTGAAACAACCGTATGCCTTAGTGAGGAGAAAAGAGTTCAAGTGTATACGTACATGTACTGTGCGAGAAAGTCCTTCATATGGCGTACATATACGTATGTTAGAATTAAATGCATGGTTAGATAGGACTCCTGGCTCGAAATACTGTCTATTCAAATTGTTTTTTGTAGACGGTAATTTATGTGAGAATCATTTGTATGTACACTTTTTTCTCTTGTATACTCGCACTATTTCACCCGACTATGTAAATTTACACTGTTAACTCCGGCGGGTGATGGCTTTGTACAAAAATACTCACGTTCACTTCTTTTTTGCCCCCCAAAACAATTCGTTGTGCTACTCATTTTGTACGAGGGCATAAAAAAATGTCACCGGGTAAACTGTATTCAATTTAAGGGGTTGAAGTATTATTTTATTGATGTACTTTTCTGCTGTGTATTTCTACAAGTAATTGTGGAAATTAGAGGCTCACTTCAAGTCAGGGGTGCGATTGTACACAAATGTGTATTTTGTCGGTAGCTCCACAAATATTTGGGGTTGAAAATGTGTACAAAGAGATTATGTGTCAAAAACTATGGCATTGTTTCCCTTGACATCGCCAGGGTGTCACATTTCATTGTGTTGGTTTGCAAATGCATATGCATAACGCGTACATTTCTTCCCCTGAACTCGTTTCATTTCTCGGGTTCTCAATTACTACAAGTCATTATACAAGGGTTACTATTTACCTGAGCCTGAATAGCATTTTTTATAAGATTTTTTCCGTGCTCTAAAAAGGTCATGTACATTACTGGGACCCATATGTGTGACATTTAAATCTCACAGAAGAGGAGACTATAATCTGGGAAATATTCGTACGTAAACATTGTGAATGTATGTAGGAAATCACATCTTTCCTGTAATTTTTGACAGATCCCGTTGTGCAAATGTGTGTTATGGAATGGGTCACAGGTTGCACTACTTTATCCCATCTCCCTTCATAGTATTTACGTTGATGGAAAATAAAGGAAGTTAAAAGGGGGAATAAGTGGAGATGTGAATAAAAAAAATTTTGGTAGTATAGAACATATTATTTATGGTTTTATAAATCGATTGAATAAGAAATGTTGATAGGGCGTGTTACAAAAAAAAAATGATGTAAAGAGAGGAAAGTGAAAAGCCTCACGCGACACACAAAACGACCAGACAATGAATGGAGTTTTTGATAAGGTGTATATATGTATATATGTATCTATATGTGATATACGAAAATATAGGATATTGTCATTCCTGTAGTTAACTATGCATTATATATAGTTCTGTTCAAGTGCCTCTTCCTCACACCTGTGCCATTTTTATTAGTTTCGGGGGTCTTAATCTCAAAAGAGAGGAGGACACATCTACAACAGGTTGTTTTGTTCTCCTCTTTGAGCAATCAAAATGAATCTTGTGGTTTCTTGGTCCGCTTTTCCGGTTATTTTTTCTCCTCTTTCCTTATAATATCCATGCATCAACAAATCGTAACACAAGTGAAGAGTGACTCTATACTTCTGCAGTTACTGTGACGTAATTTCAACAAAACAAAAAACAAAAATCTAACGCTTTTCCAAATCTTTGGGATTGTGTGCCTTGTCAAGATTTAAGAAAAACCACGAGTATTTGTTGCTGGTATTCTTTCCATAAACATGTGGAATAAGGAGAAAAAAACCTGACCAGAGCAAATCAACAAAGACATATTGAGAGTAAGTATATGACTTGAAAGAAGTCTTGTATAGAAAGGGAAATTAAGACCAGAGGGGTAGAAGGGGGTGTGCTACAGGAATTTCAAATGAAAGAGAATGCATTGACAATCCATGCATTTTCTATACTCCTCTGTATCCATACATTTTTTGAGGGATGGGATTGTAGGAGTTTTTATAGTCATTGCTCTATTACGATGGAACATATGCTCAATAGAGAATTTATTTTTTGCCCTGTGGGGGAAAAATATCTTGGAGAATCAATTATAAATAGTATGGCTCTTCATTGAGGAACAATCATAAAAAAAAACAATTGTATTTGGACAAATCTATAACCCAGTGTGTCATTCGATCTGCAAAGCACTGTAGGAGACTCTGTGAGGTCAAAGGAGGGTGACTCTTCTTCACAAGAGTATTGGTTACCAAGCGGAGAGGCAGCTACCTATTCCTCTGACTTGATTCCTATTTTAGAATGACACCACGGTGAGTCAGCAGTAAGGGGTTTTTCATTTCTGTTTTGATGTTGTAATGACAACCAAGAATTTGACCTCAAGTATCATAAGCTTACTAAAATGGTACGCACCAAAAAAATAATAAAACCTTTTTTGCTTGTGCCATTTCTATAACATTCTGAATAAAGGGTAAGGCATGCTCTCTTTCTGTTATTGGGATTCCCAACGTTTCTCCAAGGCATATCCATTGTATAGGGGTAAGACTGAATGGACTCTGGTAATATTTTAAAGGAAAATACAAAGGCCGAATCATAATTCTGTGTACGTAAAGTGAAAGGCAGGAGTACAAGAGTGAAAGCTTTTTATTTATATTAAGCTAACCACATTGTAATAGGTACTATATACAAAAATAAAGTATGCTCTAAAAGTCTCTTAAAATTCTAAGGGTTTGAGCAAGGCCTATTAATATGATGGGGGTTTGAACAACTTTTTTTTATATCTAAGAACACTTACATTTACATTATATAGAAAGTACCAAGAACAAAAAAAAAACAGTAAATTTGCTTTATAAAAAAAAGTATTGAAATTATCCAATAATTTGTTTGCTACAGTTATAAGGAAGAGCGGAATGGAAGAGAAATTATTTTGAATAGGAGGGAAAAAAACAAAGGAATGTGCTTCTGGGGAGAAAAAGATTTAATTATGGTGGAATTAATTATTTCCATTTTTATGGTGATTGTAATGTGAAAACCACGATTTGTGAGAGGAGGCACAGCTTTTACTACAAAGTATTCTTTATGGGAAATAATATAATATTCTTGTGTGGAAGTAAATGGATAGATTTGAGTTCTGTGCAGACGAGGGACGTCACGGCTGTTAAACCTCTAAAGTTGCTTAGCGGAAAACAAAGAGAGAAATTCATTAATAATGAACGTGACCACTTTCGTACCCACATTTATTCACTTGTCTGCGTTCATACGCCTGTGCATATATACTTTGGACCGTAGAATATATTTATTTTTCAAACAAAAAAATCGTGGAAGAGAAATACTTTTGGTCTTAAACTGCCAGACTGCATTTAACCAGCCTATTAGATCAGGAAAAATGTTAAAATCTCGGGACAAAAGGGGCCATAACGTTGGGGAAGGAACCTTTATTGCTGTGTAGGATATCATTTTGTGTTTTTTCCACCGAACGTGAATTAAAAAAAAAAGCAAGGAGTATAAATATGATGTATTGAGGAATTGAGTTGAACACGAGCATGTTGTTCACCCGCTCCAAGGAACGTTAATTGGGCTAAACGTTGAGAAAGAAGAACTAATATTTGAAAGGGATGTTTGTCATGTATCACCTGTCATATTTTTTTACACCTGTTTCTTCTCAATCTCTTTTATGACTTAAAAAAAGTGATACCTGACATTTATAATTTATTTTCATGAAAATGGCAAGCTTTTAAAAAGCGAAACTTTTCAATGGTTTCACAAAGTAATAAATCACTTGTCCTAAACCATGTACATTGGGCACTGGCTACTATGTTCAGTCTGTCAAACGGTGTTGTTGGTTAGTTTTTGAACATGAACCCTTTTCATGCAGCTCTGGATGTGTATGCTTTTTCATTCAGAAACAAGAAAAAGAGTGACAGGGACCGTAAACAAATATTCCGCGTACACACAATAAACGTAAGGGAAGTATTTAATTTTTCATGAGGGCTATTGTCAAGTGTTGTGGCACGTGGATTTTGTTTATTAAAATGCTTACTGCATACATATGTAAGTACAGGTAACGTACACCTGTACATATTTCATAGGTATTTATGAATAGGAAAGTGTAGCCTAAGTATTTGTGTGACACAAATCTAAAAGGGGGAAATGATACTACATGACAATGGTAGAAAGACTGTAAAAGAAAAGGAATGGGAAGATTTGTAAATATTTTGTTGCACATTCACTACATATTATTGATATTTTCTCATTAATTCCACCTCGTTTCGTGCTACTTTTGTTTTCTTCATTGTTTTGTCTGCTCCATCTTGAATGTCTTCAATTCATTTGCAGTGATAATTATATCTATAAAATAAATCTTGGTGGTGGTATTGGTGACATTTTCATGACTTTTGTCTGAAGAACCGTAGGAGCATTTCTCTTTCCTTCTCTCTCTCTCCTCATGTAACTCAATGATTAGGTCTTTGGTGATAAAATCATGACGACGGTTGGTGTTTGCACAGTTACCCACAGGTGTGTATTTACGTTTCTGTTTATGATTCCTCTTGGAAAGTTGTAATCAACACCCGTAAGCGTAATTTTCAGAAACAACTTGCTTCATTTCTTCTGTTGTATACCTATATGTATTCTGTATCTTCTTTTCGTATGTATATATACATACAAATACACAACAGAAAACAGACATACACGACATTTGTGCTACTGCGGAGCTATTTATCTATAAAATATTATCTGCTAGTCACCAATAATTTCATTTCTATTCCTATTCAAGCTTATACCAAGATGGTCGTGAGGAGCAGATGCATTCGGAGGGTTTTGAAATGCTGAGGTACAGGATTGTGGTACATATACATACTACATACATAGTACATTACATGAAGACAACAGGAAAAGGGTTGATAGCTAATAAATAATTAAGAATTTCTTCAATTACCGCAGGTACACAATTGTACACATCATTGGAACTTGTAAGTGTGAAAATAATAAAAAATTGTACATTAAAAATCGAAATATTATGATCATCATTACTAATCACTGTACCAAGAAGGTTCAATAGTTTTATGGTAATAACCTGAACGTGAAAGGAAGTATAAGGAGGTGTTAGAAGGGGAAAGAAGCACAAGAAACAAGTAAAGAACCCATAACAAATTTTCATGACGGCCTATATAATTCTTGCATAAATGGTATAAAAACATACAGAAGAGAACACGAAGAGTCGAAAAAAATATTTTTATGTAATAATAATGACTATATATAGTTCCACCGTAGAATTGTATACTGTCACTGTGAGTAATTGTTTCTACAAGATACATAAAATTGAAAAAAAAACAAAGCTAACATTGTTTATATATGATGTTATGTATAAAACAAGGTAGTAAAAAGGATTTTTCTTCGTTTTTTCTGTACATCATTACTTGAACTTGTTCATTTTTTTAGATACAATAAATCCACTTGCCTTTATTTCCCGTTTTATTTTGTATTTTTTATGTATACTCTTTCCCCCACCTACATACGTACACGTACCCAGTACATATATAGAGATTTCGTTAATTTTTTACGGAAGTTGTTGCTGTGTTTGTAAATGTCCGTGTATTTGTCATTACACTCTGATTAAGTGTGACCCTTTGTTTCCTGCTTTCGTCTTCACTTGGTGCCATAATACTTGCTATGTCGGTGTACACGTATTTTTTTGGAGACTTTGTACAAGATTGTACGTTCCTAAAGAGAGTACGAAATAAAAGAATTTTTTTTTCGCACAGCGTGACGAGGAAGAAATCCTGCGTGTGTTTACCAAACTTTTTGGTCCATGAAAAAGTGTATTATGCATGTGAATCTCTGTTTTCTTTACTACTGATTTCCCCCTTGTTGGGAGTTTTGAACACGTACGCTCTCAAGAAGTACTTACATTTTTTTAACCACTGCCTGCCTGCTGCTTTGTTGATGGGGAAAAGTGGAATAGCACGAAATTCCTGCGGGAAGTTTTGTTCTATATTACTTATATACCAGTCAAAGGGGGGAAAGCATTGCAAAAAAAAGTAAAAAAAAAATAAAGCGGCTCAAAAGTGACAGTAACGGGGTATATGCCGAAGAGGAAGAGATTTATACCATGCCTTGACGTTGGTTTATTTCCCCTTAATGCGAAGATTGACCCTGTGTGGTCTCCCGAAAGGTGCATTCATTTAAATTTACTCGTGGAACCTTCAGCTTTCCCCCGCATTGTATGAACTTGTGTCATTAAGTACTGTTAAAATATTTTTCTTAAGGTATAGATTAAAAAAAATGTATGCATCTTTATCTCAGCGCGAGTAATTGTTCACTGTGCTCACGTTAAAGGGGTGTAACAAAGTTTGTGATTAGCATTTATTACCATTATAATGCAACTAATAAAGGGAGACTTAATATTACTAAGTGCTTACTGGTAGCTATTATTATTTAATCACGAGAAAAATGACAGAACTTTGGCATTGTTCCCATCCTGCACGAACTTCCATTTAATAATCATGGGGGGAATACTGTGTCCAAGTGAGACACGTTATATGGTTTTAGGAGATCGGATTGCGCCGCCAATTAACTTTTTTTTTTACGCAAAGCACATGACATGTTGACTTCGCTGTTATTGTTGCATCTATAATACATGTTTTTTCCACGCAACAATGAGTTGGACAAGTTGCTAATTGTGTAATTATTAGTGTGGCCGTCGTTCTTTTTCGTACTTTTTAAGTTATCTACTACATAAGCTACATAAGTTAAGTCACCATCTAACTTGATTATTGAAGGAGTGGAGACAACAGGAGACAATTTCGATGCTGTTGGGGTTAAAAATTCTTTTTTAAATTACTAATTGCGGCGTATACGAAATTTTCAATCGTTTGTTCTGTGCCTCAGTCGCGATTTCTTAAGGAGCAATACTGCAGATGTTATGTTCGTCATTCTACTAAATGGAAAGGTAAATTAATGACTAAGTAATTGAATGATAATGAAGCACGTCTGCCGTACTGACCACATTTTCCTTTCAATTAGAAAACAGTTTATATGAAACTTGTATGCGCATATATGTAATATGTACGTATTTATAGAAGAATCAAAATCTCCTTTCATAACAGTAACCCTTGAGTATAGTGTACAAAATTTTATTGTCCTCAACCAGCGCCTGATACTTCACCGTTTGTAGCAGCAATGATTAACCATTTCACATTGGAATCCCATTGGAAATTTGGGATTTTAAAAACTAACGACTAACTTTCTCCGAATCGAACCAGTTGAAAGAGAATGTGTCAACTTTGTTTTAATGTCATTTTGCAAATATTTGGGATGATTTTGTTTAAACTTTCGCCAAAGGTACGTGTAATGATGCAATTTTGGTGGAAAAAATCCAATTAATTTTACTTCTACATGTGTGCTTTTATGTAGTAAACTGAGGAAGTGTACCCTCCGTTGTAATTATAATTATCTCTGCACCTAATGGTAACGACTCGTGCACATTGAGTCACTAATGAAGCTTTTAGTAGATGTTTTCTGCGGCCAAAAACTTGTTGCAGTGACTTTTAGTCCAGCAGTTATGGCCATTTGGAGAGATTTATGTAAAAAAATGTATTACTAAAACAATCGTAATAATAATAATGATTTTGGAGGAAAACATGGGAAGATCATGGGAGGTGATCCACACAAACAGGACAGGGTGTCGGGTGGCAATTTAGTCTATGATCGTTCTACACCTTCCTAGTTATTTATATGTGACTTTGTACTTTCAGTTTCTTTCCTATTTAGATACAAAATCGTGTGCATGTATATGTACCTGTGTATACACATATAGGAAAATGCAGGAAATTGTGCTAAAATTTGGAATTTGGTAGGTCGATTCCACCCTCTCTTTTGTTAGTATCCAGCCAGATCTGTTTACGCCGTAGACGCATTCGTTTTGTTGCTCGTGTTAATGCACAGGCTACACTTTGCGTGTTGATTCGTAAAAACACATATGTATACATTATAAGAATGCAGCGTCTGTTCAATGTGGTTTTGAACAACAACAAAAAACGAGTCAAAATATTACTAATAATAAAAAATAAATAAAAGCACCCATGGCTGTCCCGTGTGTGTATTGTGTATATGAAATATCTTTGATATTTTGTTTAGTGCATATACCAGCTGCAATATTTCCGTTAACTCCTTTAAGCATTCGTAATTGGTAGGAGTAACCATATTAATAATAACGATAATAAACATGTCACAACCAAAACTCTGAAGACAAGTGGAAGAAAATGATACTACTACCGCCCCAAAAGCTGACTTCTTGTGTATCCTCAAATGATATATCAGTGAGTTATTACTATTATTACTGCACTCCTCTTGACTTGAGCAAAAGCAGGGAGAACAAGTGTATGAGATGCACAGAGGTGGGTACATGTGTATACCGATGTCTATGGTATAACATAACATACATGAGAGAGTAAAAGAGACATTATGAATCACTGTGACTGTTAGTGATGTGAAACACAATGACTTTTCTAAAGTGTTGAGCAGGAGGGTAAATTAAGGAAATACAAGTCATTTGACAGGGTAGAGAGAGAAATAAACAAGATTTGTGGGGAGAGACGAGGAGAGGACTTGATGATGAGTGATTTGATATACGTGTGGTAATCGCGAGATGTGAATCTCACAGCAAGGATCATGTTGTGAAGAAAATAGGTGAGCGGTGGGGGTCACCAAGAAAAAAAAATTTACCCTAAAGATATTTTTGAAGGTAGTGAGACAGAGGATGGTAGGTAGGTATATATTTTTTTTGGAGGAAAATTTGCTGATACGATCACAAACGGGAAAAGAGACAGAGAAAGAGGAGGGACACAAGACACAGCTCATAAGATATAATATAATTTGTATAGGTTATTTCTATACTATGAGAATCTGTACGTATGTACTTGTATACGTTTTTATAAATACATCATTGTACACAAAGATTGAAGGCGTTGTCACTGTTCTTTTATATTTGTTCTAAATAATATAAGAAGTTCGTGCCAGTTTTTTTTCTTTTGCCTTCAAAAAACATTTCATTTATAGGTACATAGTATATACATACTTATATAGCAATATAATATTAAGTCTCTTCACTGAATAATACCATATTTTTTGCTGGACTTTTTGTGTCCTTTTTTTTTGTGCTTGTATAGATTTGTCACTACTTTGGTGGCAAATCACAGGTTCTTGTTACACAAAAAAGGAGCATCTGAGGAAAAATAGTGTCAATACTATGTTGAGGGTAAGGTAAAGAATAGTTGTGGGTTCTAACATGACCACAAATGCTATTAGTAGAAAACATGGGAATTACTATTAGTTTAATAAATGGGACTATTTATTAAGGTAGCAAACTTGGGATTGTCACAGGACGAGGCCAGTGTCGGTTCCATTTTGTTGTATAGACATTTAGGTATGTAATGAAATATTTACTGTGCTCAAATTACCGACCACGCAGGCCGTAATTACCCCACAGGTTTTAAAGTGGGGATCAGTTTACATTTTTTTTGTCACCACCACTTACTCGTGAAATTAGGGACTTTATTCTAACCCTGAAGAAATTCTATTTTATTTGTTTTTTCACTTGAAAATGTCGCTCATTTAGGCCGAAACTCACGCATGATTATACATGACAAAAAAAAATACGATTCCTCCCACATAGTTTCCAATTAAGTGTATGAGAGAGAGAGAGTACGTCAGGATTTATTATTAGTAACGGTGTCCAGACTCCCCTCAATGCTTTTAAATTCTGAGTTTTTTAATCCTTTTATCTTGCGCAATGTCATATCCGTATGTCATCACCTGATAGTAATGCATTGTATACACGATAATTTTTATTGCTGTGTCAGACTGCAGAAATGAATGCGATGATTTTACGACGAATTCTTTATTTTTTTTCTTTATCATGTCGCGACAAGACGAATGTATTTGATTGTTATGTTCTTTTTTGTGGGAGGTTGACGATATGATGTCGACAACATCAACTTGTGCACCAGGGATGGATGATACGATAAGGGGTATTAGCATATTATGTTGTAATTAAATTATTGCTATCTCGATTTTGTGAATATAAAACAGTGATTGGATTGCGAAAAAAATACTGCATTTCCCCCCTTTTTATGAATGATTGAGCTCATGTGTGTAAACCGTATTAACGGAGCAAGTCCTCGTGCTCCTGAACTCTATATCATTAAATAGAACAACAATAATAGCAGTGCATATGATTATAAGTAAGTAATAATAAAAACAAGTCCTATATATAACCGTATACACATACATTCTAGAATTCCATGACTGATGGATAAGATCAATTTGACCTACTTCTACCGTTTGTTCGGAGTACATCTATGTAATATTGTTTGGGATGGCACACACAATTTGGCGAGCACCCTTTGATTCCCAAATATACTTCTACCGCTATATGTATACTATCTACATACTGGGGAAAACATTCTCTTAATAAAAAATCTATAGGGACTAAGCAGGGGATAAAGGACAAATTGTTTGGAACTATCAAGCACTCAACAATAGAGGAGATAAAAGATTTTTTTTTTATCTGGGGTTTAAGAATTGCCTTGATATTTATTTGACAACGACATCAGTAAGACTTCCAATCGGTGGTTGCCTGTAGTAGTCAAGTCTCCCCTTGCGGTTCATGATATTTTGTCTATTGTTGCTTGTACACATGTGTCTTATTATATGCACAGAAGTTACTACTATTAATTTTGCCTGAAAAAGTACGGCGTATACAAGAATGCATATGAAATCCATGGGTATAAAAAAAAATTTGGCCAAGAAGCAAGTGTTTGGTGCTGAGTAGAGAAAGAGTTAAGAGGCAGGGAGATGATGACGGTGAGAGGGGCACGCCCGAAATTGTTTTTGCACACATTGTTGATATGAGTTACGTCGTATGGGAACATTCGAACGATCTTTATATATGTGTGTATTACTTGTGAAGAATAGTGGTATTTTTTTTTTTTTTTGTATTTTCGTATTATTATTATTGTTATGCATTACTACTATTACTAATCTGAAGAAATGATGAAAATGTTCCGTGTGTGCAACATGGACTATAGTTTATATATATATATATATATATATAGATATATAGTTTATATAGTTTATATAGTTTATATAGAGGCTATAGTTTCAAAACGGTTTCAGTTCGTCTGGCAAAGTTTTGAGAAGAGATGGACAAGTATTTCATGAAGTATTCTAATGGAGAAAATACATTTTTTAGGAGTTTTGTAAAAATATTTCATTCAATCTGCGACTTCTGTGAAATATGTAGGGAAAAAAGTTCTCATGGAGAGTGCATTCATTTGATGCAAAATTTTGCCATTTTGAAAAATTTGGCCCTGAATCTTCCTATGATGGCTATAGTTTCAAAACAGTTCAAGTTCAATTGGCAAAGATTTCCGTAGAGACGGAAAAGTATTTCTTCGATAATGTACATATGCTCTAATTTAAATGGACCAGGTGAATTTTAGGAATTTTCGAAAAATTACTTCTTCAACCTACGATCTCTCAAAAATATACCAAAGATGCTTCTGGCGGAGTACAATTTATTTATTTATGAAAGAATATCAATTTTGAATAACTTGAACGTAAACCGTTTTGGAACTACACCTTTCACATGTAAGGTGAATTTAATATGTGTGTAAAGTTGTTTTTAAATATTATAATTCCGAACATTGATGATAATAGTGATAATAATGGGAGTAATGCCACTCGAATTCATTGTCACATTTTTTCACGCGTTTGTTCCCTGTTGTACTGGATGTGGTGTTATTGCAAAGGAGCGAAAAAAATAGCTCCCTTAACAATGGATGAATAATGATGAAGCATATAATATAATGTTCTGCTACCGTTTTATTTTAACAGCACCTTGCACTTTTCTTTTGTTCATTTAACACCACCTTTTATTTATGAAGTAACTTGATAGATGTAACATAAAAAATCTGAGGAATTTTTTTTGGGGGGGAAAGTATTAATTACGGAGATTAAGTGACGTAAAGATCCTAGATGTGTTCTTTATGTTGCATTATGTAGATGCATGAAGAGCCTTTTTTGTGTCAAATTTTTTTGTCCCTCGTAGCAATGCAGCAGTATATTCAAAATAAGTGCCTAGGGTGTATTATATTCATAACGTGCCTTTGGAGAAGACTTTCAAAAGGGCAAGACTTTCCTGGGCATGGTGCACGTACATTTAGAAATGTGAATGTGTCATTTTGTGTGGTATGATGAAAGTTATACTTATGTACATATTCATGCGGAAATCATGACATTATACCCCTTGTGAGACAATCACGTCAGCTGTGTTACAAATTTTCTGGAACTTTTAAATTCATCTTTCGTTCAGATTAATAATTTGATTGTACGCAATGGAGAAAGGTTGAAAGAGATATGAGGGAGATGAGGATGGAGACAAAATTCGAGCGAAGATTTATTTTTAACACAAAGAAAAGTGTTACTGTTATTAGAAAATAAATATATCCTAAAATTTAGGCTGCATTAACGTGAAAAAAGGAGGTGGTGATTGCGAAAGTCGATATTGTTATGATCGCTCCCACTGTTACTAGCAGCCTTCATTGATATAGAGCGCCGTAATATTACGTTATTAATATATGAATTAATTTTACATCATTTGTAGTTTCTTACCACTTAATCATATGTGTGCGTTGTATGAGACATTTTAGGGTATTGTTGGTATAAGGTACTGATTTTTTTTTTTTTTTACCTTTTATGAGCTGAATCTTTCAAGTAATAGGAACAATAATAGCCTTAATAGTAATAGAGGGTGTTGTATTAATGATATAATGTAAAATGGAGGAACTCATATTACATGTATTGATGTTCCTTAAGTAAATATGAAATATTTTTCTTGGGGGAGTTGAGTAAGAAGACAATTTTGGAATTTCCTTTGTCCAAAAGGAACATAATAAAAGGCATTGTCTGGATGATTATAAAAATTTAGCGTGAGGGATATTTCTTTTTATTTTACCGTAAATTACAGTAACGAAAGGACTGAATCGTATAGTAGCGGTGGTGAGACAGTAGGTATTTTTGTATGTGAAATATATTGTTGACGGTGACGACGTGTTAGACTTGCCAATGTGTTCCTTTTTTGGGAATCACTCAAAGCAAATGTCTGAGCTAGTCGTCGGAGATTTTGATTGTTGTATTCATAAGAAGTATAACTTCGTACTCCCGTGTGCCATCTGATGAAAATGTGAGTGTGTGCGTTTCTCTCTATTTGTAAGGTACTCACATGTGTCTTTTACCCTGTAAAGCATGCAAGATGAGAAAAAAGTTATAAAGAGTAAAAGTAATTACGGATGAGCGATGAGATGACTTGCATTGAAAGTGTTTGGATGCCTGTCTATCGTGTCATGTCACTCTGATTTCTTGGCCCTCCTTTTGTTATTGTATACACATTTACACTCACACATATGTATATGTACACACTACACACACATTTACCGCCTGCCTTCATCAACTCCAAGGGGTTGGTCCTCCCTCGATTGAGAAATCTATCTATCCAGATTTAATTTATGATGATTATGGTTTATTTTCTAAAAGGGAATTGTTCCTCTTTAACGTTTTGAAGGTGAGAGATTCGTATTTTATATTTTATTTGATACATTATAAAATCCTGTATGGCCCCACTAATAGCTTTCTCAGAAGGGTTGGACAATGTGTTGTTATTATTAGATTTGAACATGTGTGAGTGAGCTGATCATTTCTCCCTTGCAGAAGCAATCCCAAAAGCGTTCTGTTGTATTGTGGTTACATGAAGTAGTTCAATCCTAGAAATGGCCTGTGTTTAAATGTATGGCATGGCTTGTGGACTCTCTATTTTTTTTCCAATATAAAAAAGGGTGTTACGTGCTGGGGTGGCAACAATAATGAAGCATTTGTTGTTTCTGCAATAACAATGATGAACTATTCTGAAATTGTATTGGACGACTATCTTTTCCTAATCGCTAATGACTCGTAATTTGCTATTAACGGAGTAACTTCGGCACAGTGTGATGTTTGATGAAGTAATTTCTACGATTCTCTTTCCATATATGTTTTTTGCCAGGGGAAAAAAAGGCTTAGGCTTAGAGGAATCTCTTTTACTCCTTTTGAGAATCCACATTTTGTATTTCATGGATAGTCGTTTTGCCAACTTGCATGGTGGATTTTATTCAGCTGATTCATCTCCATGCACAAGGCATGGCTCATGATTTGTGTTTGCGATCATGTATCACTGCAGAATTGTTGATCAGATTTACTATATCTTTTCTCCTTGATCTTTCCCCTCCCTTTTGTTCTCTTAGTGCATAGGTATATGTTGATTGAAGTGCCTCCGGTGCAGCTTGATACTGTCAAATTTTGGCGAGACTGGGATATTGGGAGCTCTTGTAAGTACTCATGTTAAAGGTAGGGAGGGAAAACACTTGTCAGGAACCGAAGGAGGTGAGCTTTAAATAGGGAAAGACGTGAGCTAGAGCAACATTGAAAAAACGCAGGGAAATGCCATGAATAACCAATTTTGTTTGAAAAATTAGCATGTGTGTAAAAGAGAGAGAGAAGGCAATCTATTCTTTACGAGTTGCAAAATAAAGCAAATTTTTGCTACTTGTATGACTTTTCCCCTCTAATACTATCCGAGCACATAATAAACATGCATGGCGATGATCTGCTTGTGCCTGCATATGTATACATCATATATGTATACTATACTAACCGCATGAAAGGAGTGGGCACACACCGGCATGGTAGAACTCTTTTCTTCTTCCCCATTGTTATTTTACCCTCTAATTCTTTTTCTGTATGATTCCACATCATCATTGTCAGTAAAAAAAAATGGCGAAAAAATTTGGCACCTTTTTAAAGCCACTGCAGGCAAAATTGTTCAGGAAAAAAAAGCATGGCATGAATCTTATGTATTAGGGAAATGGTTTTTGTGGGGGGAAAAGGTTTTTTTTAATACGATTGCTCCTATGAAAAAATACACTCGCAGTGGTATAACGACATTTTCGTCTTCAAAAATTGTCTTGTCATCCCATACCTGATTGTTGCATTTTGCTCTGTATACAGTTTAACCAACAAATATCTGTAAATACATACTTATGTGGATTCTGTGGATGAATGAAAATGTATCTCATGATTTTTTTTCCTTCTACTATTCTATACATATATAAAAAGTCGAATGAGTTCGGGGTTTTGCAAAGTGAAGCGGGAGATGCCAAAACAATTTGTCTGGGATAAAAACGATGTACAAACTACAAATATAACGTGAAGCACAAAAAGAAACACCAGAACACGTGTGATGATGATGACGAAAGGGACCAAGGCAAGAGAGTATGTATTTAGTAGAGGGAAAGTATGTATGTATATCTGCTGCCGTGAGAAATATGAAGAAGGTTTAACGAAGTCTAAGAGAGCCGCACTAACTTGCACCGCACTAGTTATTTTCTATCTCAAGTTCTTTGAAGAATACCAACGGCACAGATGAATGATATAATGATTTTTAGTATTATTATCACCTCAGCACAAGTCATGTGTAATCATGTCTTGATTAGTTGAATAGGTCTGAACTACTTTCCGTCGAGAGGACGGGGCTTTCCCTTTTATTATTATTGTTATCGGCTCTGCAAATATTGGGAGTAATTTCCTTTCCGCTCCTCTTGCGAGAGAGTAGAAGGAACCATTTATTTTAAAGGGCTTATTTGTATGTAACCAATGCAATCAACCCACTTGTTTTTTTAAATGATTTAATATATCAGATTAACGTAGGAATTCAGTGGGATGCGCCCGTTTATTATCATGGAAAACTAATGTATTTATGCATGTGTGAGAGTTGAGAGTATTGGATTAATGGACTCGTCTGTCAGCCCTTAACCCTTTGACCCAGTCTCATTTTGAAGGTATTTCCCTCTCAAAAGTCACATTTTCTTTTAAAGGGCAACTTATCCTCATGGATCTATTTACATGCATGACGATTACGTGTGAAACGGTGTTAAGAACGTGTTCAATATTTTTTCCGTGATAATAATTAGTGGGGATCCTTCTATTTTAATATTAATTCCTTGACAGAAACAGAGAGAGAGAGAGAGATAAAGAGAAAGGCAGAAGTGGTCATTTACGGTGTGACAAGTCTGTTCTTGCACTCTTTATTATTATTGATTTGTTTTAATGGAGAAACCATTTTCCTTTATTGTACAATTACTGCTTTAAAGTTAAACTGTTATTTTTAAACCGTAGATCGTACAGCATTTGTAGGTGAACCTGAATTATAATAGTAGTGATCGTAATAATAGTAATAATAGTTATTGTCATCGTTTCAGGAAAATAATCCCCTCTAATTTTTTGAATTAGTACAAAGTTAGTGAGACTCACATGTCTTCTACTAACAGACAAGCAAGGCAAATACGAGGAGAGAAAATATTTGAGAGATTTATTTTTTGCAACTGGTAGTGTCTCCTTATTACCCGCAACGAATTCAGTGAGAAAATAAAAGTGAAATGTCCATCCATTTCTGTCTCTGCACTTGGATTGGAGAGGGAAAATTACAATGTGTTTTACCGTTTTTTTTAAACATTCGTAAATTTGTAGTATGTATATGGCATGTCTCCCTTTTGTGTTTCTCATAATAGTGCCGTTCAAATCTGTATGACGGACAGGTCTAACATAATGATTCTTGGACGAGGAACCTCGAAAGGCGTGAAAAAGTTGGTGATTTGGTATGCATGTAAGAGAATACCTATTGTTTGAAGAGGATTCCCCCTTTTTTTCATGTCTGGGACAAACGTTTTTTTTTTTACCTTGATTGAGTAATACTCCACCACAAACTCTTTTAAAGTACTTGCCAAAAAATTTTCCTGCCTTGGCAGAATAAACTTGGGTGAAACAACACCCTTTTGCTTCTGCGGTGTAGTCCTAACTGTTACTTTTTTTAAGCGTGTAATAAGAAAATGATGAAACACCCTACCTGTTTTTTTCTCTTCTTCTTCTGAGTTGTTTTACTTTTCGGTTTGTCTGAATCAAAGTTGATCATTATGGGGGGAATGGAAAAACAATGATTTGCAAAAGGGTGAAAAAATGGAATTGTGCAACTTTTATGGGGGAGAGAATATAATTTAAATATTTTAATATGGTACATTGTTTGAGGGTGAGGAAATCTCCATGTTTCACTTTCTGTTTCACTGCACTTCAGTAAAAGTGTCTTTGTAAGACAGTATAAAAAAAATTAGGAGTGTTCCGTCCTTTCTATATGCATACGAACTGGAAAAAAAATTTAGACAAATAGTTGGTTGTTTCTGCACATTATTTAATTATATGGAAACGTACAATTTTTCATCATCAAGTTTCAACGTGGCACAGCTTCTTCTTTATGTTCCTATACTAACAGGTGAGGATATGAGGGTGAAGATAATTAAAAATGAATTAAGATTGTACTTCTACGTGTACGTTTACCTAATCAGTGGCATTAGGTATGCAAAAATGTTCAAAAATACTAATGTTGTTGGTAGTGTTTTGATCAAAGGACGTATAGATATGTGGAGGGGCGTTAGGATAAAAATTTGTTAATTATAACAAAAAAAAAACGTTATGAATCCAAGTAGAAGGTTGCGATAATTTGCCTAATAAACAGAAAAAAAGCAGGGTTGCTCAATTAAGAGAGGAAGTTTGTGAATGTCTGTGTCATGTAGGAAGAAAGAAAAAAAAGTCGTTCAGGGGTGTACAAAAAAGGCCTGTGGTGTGTAAAGGTAAATTGAAAGAAAAATTGATCTATATCTCACATGAGTTATTAGAATTGGGTCCATACGGTAATTGGATTAGGGGATGAATTATTCTTTACGGGGATTTTATTGGTCGGACCGTTGTTAAGTTGGTGGCGGAAGTGAAATTAATCACGTTTTCTCCCTCTCCTCTCCTCCCCATATTTTTTTTGTTTAAACGTGTAGTAGACGTGTGGACTAAATTCTCTCTATTGCGATAAGGAATGTTATTAAAAGTGGAACGTATATGTATGCGAAGAAGAGATTGGCGAAATTCTGTTCACTCTGCTGTGCTTTTTGGTTTTTATCTTGTGCAAATTTGTATAAACTCCTACCTAATAATTTATTATTATTGTGATTATTCTATTTAAATTTCGATTAAAATGGCAAAGTAAAATTTTTATTATCATTTGATGAGTGAACTACTTTTTTGGGGGCGAAAAGAGGACGTTATTAGTATTACATTAGATTCATGGATGAAACTGATTTTTTTGTGTGCCAAAAGTCATTACAATTAAAGAAACAACATGAAAAGTATTTTAATTCCTTGGAATAGTTTGTCTTGTGTGTATATTATTTAGTGATTTGAGTAGAAAGGATTTCATGGTATGACTTCGTCAGAGGTTGATTCCTTTCTTTTCTTTTTTTGTGGGTATGCGTCCACAGAGAGAAGAAGAGGGAGGTAGAGAGAGAAAAAATGATTTTGATCTTGTCTGCATAACATTTGTTTGTCTTCGACATGTTACTCGCTGAAAAATCTGTTTCACCTCACACTGAGTGCAGGATGACCTTTAGGGGGGAAAAGGAGATTTTTCGCGAAATTGCGAAATGCTCTGCAGCAAATCTTTTGTGTCTGTAGGGAGATTGTTAACTCTCGTAGAATGTGCATAATATATTCTCCTATCACTTGCTTTGGCCTATGTGTATTGCTTATTACACGTGTAATGGTGTTAAAGAAGACTTATTGTGACGTTTACGGCACACAAATATAAGGAAGCTCTGAAGAAAAGGTACACGTGTGTTCTTAGGACTGTGAGTTAGGCTCTTCATCATTCTCTCTCCTCTCAAAAAAAAATATATGGCCCTTTTTGGTTTGAGACAAACACTGGAGGGGCTCCCTTTTTTTTTTTGATCGTGTATTACACCAATTTTAGTTAGTTTCTAATGAAAATCCACTGGTAACTATACACATATGTTTGTAGGTATGTGCGTAAGTATCCATGAGAGTTAAGGAACATTATTTTGCTTACCGCCGATACGCCTCAAGACCTCCTTGCGGAAGTAGTGAGTGTGAAGTTGGTTGTTTTTTTACACTATAATCCTTTTTTTTCTTCGTCTCATAAATACAACATTGTGTCCTGTGTGAATACTGGATCGCGTACATGTATGTATGTAAACTTTTTCTGTAGCTACTGAACACCTTCGTAGGGTAAGAATGTTTTTTTTTGGGAGTTATTTTTTTTAACTTTGGAGAGAGGACAAAAGCCCATGCTTTGGGCGAGAGTACATAGATTTGGTGTGGGGGATGCTATATGTTTTGAGTTGAATTCGTCTCACGACTTTGTCTTCCCTCCTTTTATCAGATTTTTTTGAGGTTACAAATTTTGAAATTTTTTTTATTGGGTACATAGTACATATCTAAAAGGCAGTCAAGGAAATGAGGGCTTGCTTTTTTTGTGCTACCAGTCATAATTTGACTTTGATGTGGACACACGTGCGAATGTGTAGCAGTTATTACAAATGCCTTTATTTTATCATTGGTTTAGTTAAACAAGATGTGCGTTATTTAGCCTACGCTGATGTGTTTTGCAACAACTAATATGTATACACGTACATAAATGATCAGCTACAAGGAAGATGAAGCCGTGGAGGAATAAATGGGGGCTAATACTGGAGAATCATTTGCTTTAGATCGAAAACATATATGTTTTAATTACGGCCATTTTAAATTGCAAAGTGTTGTGCAAATTCTTTTGTAAAAAAAAAGATTTTTTATCTAACAACCACAAAGTGACAATTTAATGGTGACCCTTTTGGTTTGAATTAGAGGAAATGATAATAATAATTCATTTAGTTTATTCCTGAAGAAAAAAAAGGTATGAAAATGTGCTCGAGGTAGAATTAAATTCACACGTTTCTGTCTTATGATTATTTACGTGATGATTCGCCGTTGAGAAAGGAATGCTCTTGTTGCCAATGCATCTACATATACATACTTAAATTCAGAGTAGCCTGCAGATTTTTTTTTTCTTATGTGAACACTCCACATTTTATGGCATACGTGATTAATTCCCGCAGATATGCACATAATAAAAAAGGTTGACTGCAGGAGTTTCGCCGAAGTGCAATGTTTTCTATCGAGATAAAAAAAAAATAAATTGAAGGAGTCACCAAACGGCTTTTAATTTCGTGAGAAAAATTGGTACAAGATTTTTAGGGAGAAGACAGGCATATGGGAGTATATTGGAATTAAAACGCTTAAAGTTTATGTATGCACGAAATTTGAATGCTGACTTGTGTAGAGAAAAAAATGTGTGTTGCTGATCGGTTTCGCTACTTTGGCTCAATAAATTATTCTGTCAATTCGGCCGTATTATATACTCTTCCGTTGGGATTGCGTTTCCTGTGGCCAACCAAAAAGTTTTTTAGTTTTTATGCCTACATTTTTTTTTTTCATAAATCTTAACCTGTTCTGCTTACGGTTGCAGTGTAGTTCCCATCCGAGCTGTGGGTGTACATACTGTCATAAAGCACATGTATTGTGGAGGCATCATTTCTGTTCAGATTTACAACACAGATGAGGGGAAAAGAGGAGAAAATGCCTTAACGGAATGCACGAGTCTGTGTCTCTGTGTACAATGTTCATTGGGATAAACAGAGATTTTGCCACCGTTGTACAGGGAGAGATGGTGGAAGCATTGGATAGAGTTGCTCGATTTTTAATGTTCCAAATTTTATTATGACACACTCCTTTAATGTGCTCGATTTACCGCGTAGAAAAGAGAGCAAAATTATTGTGAAGTTGGGCAAGCATGATTATCAGTATTTCTATGTAACCTTCATACAACGTATGAATGGGAATTCATGGATGCTCTAAAAATTATTGGCCTTTGGAATTCGGTGGAATTTGCAAACAAATCCCCCTTTCATGCTCTACTAGAATGTGTATTGAAGTAGCCATAAGATTATTACCATTACAATGCACATCGTCTGTAAATGTTGTAATCGTCCTTTAAAGTTTAAGCATAGCTTTTTTTTTTTGACAATGCAATTTGTACGGTATAAATATGAGTAGAAATTACATTGTATCTGTAAGCTATTCTTTACTCGTTTGTAAATAGTATACATTTATTATTCATTTACTCGCACAGATTTGTTCTTCACTTTTTTGACTCATATGAGGACCAGGTATATAGTTAAGCATTTTGTATTTTTTTGGGGGAGATTCATTGTTGTTTCAATCTGACATAATTTTGTGTTTGAACACACGAAAATTAATAATGTATGCTTCATCTGAAATAATACACGAAAGGATTATGAAAAATCATAAAACGTTTTCGTAATAGTTACATTAGAGAAACATTGTAAGGTTCTCTCTCAATCCATTTTGCTTTCAATCCTCAGAAATTTTCATGATCAATTTCAGTATCTATATACTTACTTTTGAGCATTACATTTTAGTATTACTCTTGAGAATTCACTTAATTTATTAATTGCGTAAAATTCCTTTTACTTTGTATCACATTACACCAGTCAGATTCTATTTTTAAAATTAGTTAGGTAAAGTGAGGACGTGATATTGTGAAAATCGTACGCGAGGAATTTATTAATTCTCCCAGCTATTAGGAAGATCTTATTGTTGGTATCTCTGCGCTAACGGCTGGGATGCGTTTCTTTATACTTTAAGGTTTATGGATGCTCGTGCCAACAAGCATTAAACATTTTGCATATTAAAATGGATTATTTGTGGTTACAAAATGGATCTGTTTGTTTGCCCTTTACAACCGCCGGGTAAATAGTAAAACAAAATTATGCATAGGTAATAAGAATTGCATAAATTGTTCTTTGGATAAGAAGATTCACAAGAGGGAGAAATTATGTTGGAGAGTCTTCATTTAACAATGCAGCGTACTGAGTTGGTTGAAATCTCGTGAGTTGTTTTCTTGGTGAGTAAAGCATGCATTAATGTAATCACGTAATTCATTAAAATGTGAGTAAACAATAATTATCTAATAAAAACATACAAATTATGGTTTCCCACCACAATCTTCATAATGCAGTGCCCGCAGCAGATATTTTTTTGGATTAAATATAGATCACCTCTAAGGAAGAGCACCTTCGTCAATAAGGACGGTCTACCATGAGCAAGTAATAAATGCTCATTCTACAATTTGTGTGTAAGCCGAGTATGTAATTTTTTGTAAACGTGTCAAGGATTTATAAGAAAAAATTGGTATGTAAAAGTGGGAAAACGTGTAAAGTAAGAAAAAATAAGATTATTGAAAGACTGATTTCATGTATAGTAAGTACACTTTTAGTCTGTTACATAAAACCTTTTTTTCTTCAGGAGTCATTTGAAGGGAGGGTAAATTTTTAGTGACAAAAGTTGAAAGAATGATAACAATTTTTTTCTGTGTACTTTCACGAAGTTACATGACGCATTGGGAGCATGGAGTCTATGTGTAATAATAGGTGCTGGTACCAGGAGGAAGGACTAATTTTTTTCCCATGCCATGATCGTGTTCGTGGTGTACTTGCGAAATGGTAACAATTGTCTCCGTTATTTGTTACTGTGTGTATGTTTATGTGTGCGCAACATTTCTCCTTAATCATACGGCACAAGCAGTAAAAAAAATATTTTTTTTTTGCAAAAAATAAAATTCAATACTGTGTAACATATTCTCCCAACTCATCTCTATTTTTTTGTCGTGGTAATAATTTGTCTGGCTGGTGAAAAAACAATCTGGGGGTATTTTGTGTGTCTGTAGTGTGTGGCCATAAAAATATATGTACGTAGTACCTATTATACCTGTGGATCACACACATTTTATTTCGGTTCCCGTTGTAGATTTTATAAGGGGGAGAGGCAGTCGGTCATAACTTCGACATAGTTTGTATGTTTTATGTCGATATCTAAAATCCTGGGTATGTTGGTGTAGGTAGTAGGTAGAGAATGCTTTAATAATTATTAGGGAAAATTTAAGTTTTTTTTTTTTTTTTTTTACAAAACTACTAAAACTTGATGAAGTTAACTGAGCGTGATTTTTATAGTGCTAGTCCTAAGCACAATCTTGGAAGGCTTTTATGTGTGTAGTCATTATTTCCGCGAAAATTATTGGGTGGCATTGTGCTAACAAAAATCATTCTCAGGAGAAATACCTGTCCAATTCTTTGGTCTCACACTTATTTTCGTGTGTTATATTGTATACTCATTTCTATTTCTCTGCTCCCTCTTTTCTTCTTTTTCTTTTCTCTCCTTTTTCAGCTGTCTCTTCTCTCCGTTTTTCTCGCTTCGCCTCTCTTTTTCTCCATTTCTCTGCTTCCCCTCTCCTTTTCTTTCTCCTTTCTTCTTCTTCCCCTTTTTTCGTCTATCTCTCTCTTTCATCTATTCCTCTCCCTGTTCATATTTTCTCCTCCTGATCTTCTCTTGATTTTAATCGCTCTCCCTATCTCGCTGGATCTTTCTATCACTCGCTCTATTGGCCCCTTTTCGCTCTCCACTGCACTCTTTCTCCTTTACTCCGCTACAAATAATCGTTCTTCCCCGAAAAGAAAAAGGTTTCCATCATCTCCTTCCAACATCAAGGGAGAGGTTGAACGGTTAGTTGGACGGTTACATGGAATAAAAGATTAGACTGAAGGCAATGCAAAAAAAAAATGGTGGTATTTGGTGTTTTTCTGGTAAAAAGTTATTTTCTTTTGTTATGCTAAGATTTTCTCACAAGGACATACTTTCCTCTAAAAATTCCCTCTCGTAAGCATTTTGACAGTCCCACTTGACTTTTTTGTCCTAGAGCTGAACGTTATTATTCAGTTACCTGGTTACGACTTGTAAATGAAAAAAAAAAATCTGCCAGCTTCCAACATGTTCAAGTTACATATACTTTCCCAAGTTCAGGGAATTCTACTTCTACAGTAATAACATTCCTGGGAGTATAGGTATAAGACTTTGTTTTGGTGCAAAAAGGACAGTGTAAAGACCTTGTGTTTGGGCATACTACGCAAGTTGGATTTTTGTAGCAGTTGTTCAAGTCGTAGCACGACGTGGAAAATGCTCACCGACCAAGGGGAGCTGATATTCTTTTGAAAATAAGTCAACTGTTACAGCTGAGTATAACATCATGATTCCGCAATTTTTGCTCGTGGACTACAGCTCTATGTCGTCTATATGTATAGGCCAAAAAAAAAAAAGGAGAAGGAAAAGTTACCCGCAATGCATTCTCTTGTGGATCCTGACACTCACAACAATTTCCTTAAGAAGCTTCTGTTCAATTGTCAGGGGTGTCAGAAGGATAGATAGAGAGAGAGGGAGAGAGAGAGAGGGAGCAAACGGAGCTTCGTCTAAATACCTTAACTTATGGTAACTTTCTTGATATAGTCAAGATTGGCACGAAAAAGAGAGGTGTTGATAAAATCCCAGACAATTTTTTTTTCTTTCTAACCCATGCCACCATATGAGCTAGTAAGAGGCAAATGAAGATACTGATGAATCCTTAAAGTCTAAAATAAATATTGAAAGCTACCTTTTACAGTAATAATTTTAGCAAATACCCTCTCTTTGATGGGAGGAGAGGGAAAGATGATGGAGATAATAAAGATTCTATTGATAGGGGAATTTCACGGGGAAGATAAGTTGCTCGTATCTCCTTCCCTTTCTTCCATTTTTTTTACTGTGCCTTTTCCTCTTAAAAGGCCCGTGGATTGGGGCGAAGAGCCGTCATTACTCTCTTTTATTTACTTTGTGAATATGAATTTATTTGGCGGAGAATGGCCACTCTGCTTCTTGAAGGACTATTATTATTATTATTTAACTCACTATACATGAATACATTTCTTAATCATGTGGCATATGGTATGACTCCAGGTTGTTCCTCTCTTATCTTATATTCTACTCGTAAAGAACCGGTGGCTTACCCCGTGTATTTGGATGACAGAGCGGGTGGAAAGCTGTATTTTGTATTTATCGGTATTTATCCCCGTATTTGGCTTCAATATGTCCTTGTCCTCCCACTCTTTAGGGAACTAGATGGAGTGAGTCAATAAGTAGGGGGAGGATGAGAGGAAAGATAGAGGAAAAACGAGGGGGAGAAAGAAGGAGACGGAAAGGGAGAAAGAATGGGACGAGGTGAATGTAATCTTCAGTCTATAGATGTGTTAAGGAACTCGATAAAAAGTAAGAAAAATGAATGGAAGAAGTATTTACGGGAGGAATATTACACGGCAAAAGGAAATAGAGAAGATATAACATGAAGCTCTGACATGGTTGAGTGAATAGGGAAGATTACAGCGACAACAATGGGACAATTTAGGAACGTATTTCCCCGTTCGTGTAGAGTAACGTTCGTGTAGCATAATAATGATGTCCCATAATCTAGACGCAAGTCATTAAAAATGACTTTCTTACATCTCTGTATGTGTGGGGGGGGACTCATTTAATTTTTCTATTATTTTGAAATAACTACTAAATTCATTACAAGAATGGAGGCGACAGATGATATAGATGACTGGGAAAGCAGGGGAAAACAGTACATTTTAATTACCCAGCACACATACATATAATGTGCATCCCATACATTTGTATGTGTACATATACACATGCATTTTTACGTAGTAAAATGAGACGTGCCCACGTGATGTTGATTTATTAGCCCTTTTTTGACGTTGTTCGCACCAAGTGGTTACGGAAATTTAAATTAAATTGAATATTGTTAAAAAATATGTGGTAGGAGAAACTGGAAATGTTTTCTTTTTGGGACTCACGGAATCCCTCTACAAAAATTCCTTTTTCCTATGCATTTCTTGGCATGGAATTCTCATTCCAATTTCTTCCGCTTCCATTTTCTCTGAGTTCTCATAGCCAGTATTGGACAAAGCACCAAAGAAACGTGGAGTTCCCAAAGAATTTGGCAACAATAATATTATTATAATTTATCCCCAAGTAAAACTAAATGTGCCGGCTATGGGTATGTGATGTCGTGTGAATATCGTGAATCTCTTCTCTCTCCCTCTTCTTCTAGCACTTGGAGAAGGAAGGTCATTGAAACTGCCTGAAGATAGAAGCTTGGAAAAAACCACGTAATCGTTCTCTAATAATACTGTGCACATGCTACAATTTATTTGCCACCTTAATAAGCACTGGTACAGAGCAAAATAAACATGGCATGTAGGTAACACTGCATCGGGAACTCTTTCAAGGGTCACCGGGAACTGGGAGGGGTTGAATTAAATTAAAATTTTGGGAGCAGGAGCTTAAATATCCTGTATATAGAAATAAACATATACCATATCATATTGTACATATACTTAAAAGCCTGCAGTCGACATCACAGCAAAACCAGCCTACTCTCTCCCTCCTTTTTCTTCTCTCTTTCTCTCTCTCTCTCTCTGCCTTTCCCCTTCCTCTTTTCTTGCTTACTCTCCATATTTTTTCACTCTTTCTCGTCCTGTGTTTCTGGAACTTTCTCACTCCTCATCTTTCTCCTCGTCTCTCTCTGTCTCTCACTTTCTCCTTATCTTTCTTTCTCTCTTGCTCCTCATCGTTCTCTCTCCTCGTCTCTCTGTCTTCCTCTTCCACTGCATTTTTCTCGCTTCCTCAACTTTCCATTCTCTCTCTCTCTCTTTCTCTCACTCTGCATCTTGCTATCTTCCTCCCTCTTCTATCTATGTATCTCTGCTTACTCTCCATGTTTCTCATTTGCCTTCGCTTTCCTTTCTGCCTTTGATTTTGTTCCTCCCCTCCCTTCTCTCTCTCTCTCTCTCTCTCTCTCTCTCTCTCTCATTCTAAATGACTTTTATGGGTGCTCCAATCCCTGTCAAAGACCCCTGGGTTCTTTATGACACTATTAAGATGACCACCACCAGAAATGTGTTGGCTTAAAGCGTCATTCCCACTAGTTAATATTTGCATAAACGCATTTCGTTGAGCTAGTACATGGCTGTACCATTGTATGCATATGTGATTGGTGCAAAGGGAGCCACCGTAAAAAGACTCATTCCCCTCCCCCATTACCTGGGAGTGTGAAGAGTGTAAATAAGGAGTAGAGGATGAATTATATACAATATAAAAAATTATTATAATATCTATTTGTCACACTTGGTCAGTGTTGTGTTGTGGTATCATTGGTCGAACCAAACCGGAAATGCTGGTGAAGAATGTCTTCTCCTCTTTTTTGTTTTGTTTTTTTTTTTGTGCGCACACAGTATATGAAGACGAGAGTAAAATGTTTCCTGCTCTTCCTTGTCTATAATAATAGCTTGTGTATTCTGTAATATTATTATTATGGCTTCCATAAGGAGAAATGACAATTTTTCTCCTCGCCCTTTCATATTTAAATATTGGAAGGGGGCATTAATGTATGGCCTTTTAATGATAACGGCAGCACCTATATCCAACAATCCCTGGTCCTATGCCAAAGATGAGGGGGGATGCTTCGAAGGAAACACATCTTTGAATGTGGCTCGGAAGCACGCCTTTATACTTATATGAGTTTTGTATGTATTTAATGTATACATATACATATGTATATACTGGTAAGAGGTATATCATTACATCTTGGTTTGACGCTAGGTTACTTACCCTGTATTTTTATTATTATCATTATTGTTTAAAATCGTCATTATTACACCATTATTTATTATGCTCGCACTAGCACTACCGTTCGCTGTCAGATCAGGTTTAAAGCCCGTAGGTGTGGAACCTATTCTTCACCTTTTTCCACTGAAATGGAAATGGGAAATACCTCTTCATCTCTCCCTTTCCTTTTGGAACAAGGCCTGTGTTTTCCTTAGAACACATTTTTTTTTTGCGTATTTTTGTGTATGTGTATGCTGGTGAAACCAAGCTTGTTGTGCTTCTATAAATGTTGAAGCATGATGTTGTTACACGTTTTTGGTCAAGTTCCATCATTAATTGTTGCAAAAAAAAAAAAAAGGAATTTCCCTTTACACTTTAGTAACTCTTTGAAGCTTTCTTGGAGAAATATAGATGTCTAAGAAATACTGCGCTCTAGCAAACGGCTACATTGAGCTTTACTTTGTTGCAAGTTGTGGTTGAATCAGACGGTAAATCGACTTTTTTTTCCACTCTTGACTCCTGCCACTTGACTTACGGCAGTGTATGTGTTTTGTATTGGTCTTGAGATTATTCTTATATTGATTTTTTCAAGAGTATATTGACAATGCTTGAGAGATACGAAACGGTTGGAATCCTTTATTATGAATTGTGTTGCTACAAGCATTACAAACTAGTATCAAGGTTATGAGATACTTTCAATCTGTGTATCTCTCTTTTTCTCTGTCACACTATCTCTCTCTCTCTCAGTCGCTCTCGCTCTGTCAAAATGACTGTCTAAATACCACCATGCCATTTAGTTGCCGAAGTAGTGTCAGGGCGTTTAATATTGATTTGACAGTATACATTAAAAAAAAAATAAAGGTTCATGATAATGTATGGGCTACTTGGAATATTTTTCACCATGGTGCCCACCCCTATAGAAGGGCAAATGTTTGGGCTCTTCTCACCCCCTTTGTTACCTGTCCCCGTTTAGGAATGGTAGCAGTCGTGTGTTTAAAGGTTTTATTAATCTTAAAGCCTTCCTTCCTAAATTGGGACTTTATATATAATGCACTTTCACTATTTATCAATTATATTTAATGTGCATAATATGCATACATATCTGCACATTTTCGATACATACTGTAGAAGGTCAAATACGTACAATTAGATGGGGATAATTGACTGCAAAAGATATAACTTTCTTAAGTATTTTAATGGTTTTTCGGTTGCAAAACGGTTGCTAATAGAGAAGTATCTTTTTTGGAGGAAAAGGAAATGGCAGTATTACTCGAGCGCTTAATAGCACTTTTATGCATTCTCCTGGGCGTCGTGGGAATGCGAGGTGAGAAAGGCCATGAATATCCTTTAAATGTAATAGGTAATTAGCCAGTGATTATCAACATGCTTCTTTTACAACTTTTTACGACTCACTTTCGTTGTATTACTACTTAAAAGCACGTGCGAACATTTTCGTGAGTGCATAGTATGTACTATTTCACGCCTGTGACAGACGAAGGGGGAAATGACATGTTTTCGCTAATTAATTACGACTTGAGCAATTTACTTGTACAGAGAGGACATGTACAGAATAAACGCTGTGGTCCTCTCGGAGTAATTTTGTGTAATTAAAATTTTGGTTGAAATAAGCAATTCTAATTGTTCCCCTTTCAATTAAAAAACCCAGGAGGAATCTTATGTGTTTATATGTGGAAGAAGAGAAACAGGGCGAGAAAAGTTTTGATGTCTCCTCTATTTTTTTGTCTTGAATGAAGGATGCGTGTGTATTTTGGTTGATTTTTTTTTTTGTGGTCGGGGACAAACACACACACACACACTCACGCATCAAACAATAGGTGTTTAAAAGATTCGAAACAAGAGAGTGGGAATGAGACAATAAATATAATAAAATGTTTGCTGGCTTACCCGAAAATAAAAGATTAAGTTGAATGTCCTGTTTGCTCTTCAAGCACTCGCGTTGGGGAAGATTTTAGAGGAATTCACCATGCATGTACATACATGTGCACTCGTAGGATATATTATATGTATATTTAAAAAAAATACTGCCAAAAGGATTTATACTCTCCTTTGTGAGGTTGTAATTAAGAGAGTTTTAGCCAAACACGTGCATTCATTCACATGTCTGTGTGAAGGTATAATGCATACGTATGTGCATACTTGCTTTGGAGGAAGATTTTTGCTTGATTCTTTTTATGACGAGACGGGTCTGTGTTGGGCCACAATAATAACATGGTCATGTCCAGTGGAGCAAGGAGATTCCGGTAGTGTGAAGTAAAAAAAGAGTCTCTCTAATTGAGATAATTAGATCAACCAGCATCTTTTAGGATTACCAAGCATGTAAAAAATATAGGAAAAAAAATAGGCTGGCAAATTCACGGATAAATTTCCTTGTTTTTTTTATCTTCCTTTTTTTCTTGGCAAGCTGATCGTCGTCGTATATTATTCTTTCCTGAAGGGCAATTTTTTGTTGTTGAGTACTTGCAAAGTTTTGATTTAGATTTATTATTATTCAGGAGTTCAATGTTTCCAATTACAGACTTTTGAGCACAAATGACTTGAAAGAAAGTTCAGTATATAGATATTTAGAAATGAGGAAGGCGGAAAACTAATTTAAATGTGAAATAACAACCACCTGTTGCACACACCTCTTGCTTTCATTCACTTTTTTTTTGTTTTGCACTCCTCTTTGTATTCTTTTTTCTCTCTCGCAGGGATAAATTCCCATATAACGGTTTTGTCATTGATGCGGTTTTATCTCACTGGATTTGCAGCTTGAGGGTGATTAAAACCAAATTCCCTTGTACTTGCTTATAGATGGATGGATGGTGATGGAATGATTACGGAAGTTGAATTTTTTCACATGGGAATTTTCTTCCTATTTCGATATTTTTTGTGAACAGTATTTTGTTTTTAACTGGTGTAAATAGTTCTCCTCTGTTTTATTTAGTAGTCGATGTTTCGTTTTATTCACTTGCCATCGGTAAACCGAAAATTCTGCTTAGTTATCCGAAAATTCCTTTCACAATCCGAAATATCAGTGTTTTAGATTTCTGAGAAAAATGTCACTAACCAAATGAAAAAACTGATTTCTTTAGTGTACAAAAAGAGGACGGTTCCGAAATAGCTACTGGTGTCCTATTAAACCGGAAGACACTCAACCCTTTCTGGGTAGGGCAACACCAGAGAAATTGAGGGGAGAAAAAAAAAGCGGTGAAAAGTTAATGGGCACCATGTACAAGTCGCATGACTTTCCACTATGAATGAACGGAAGCTCACACTATATCAAGTTATAAAGATGTAGACGATGGTAAACGTGCGAAGGAGAAAGAGTTGTATCTCTCCACTCAAAGTGCTCTTACCTTTTCGCTCTTCTAACATCAACTGACTTGATCATTTCGAATCTCATGGGTTGGAGCAAAACTCTCCTGAGATCCCTAAAGAAAGGAAGAAAAGAGAGGGAGAGAGAGAGAGAGAAAAAAAAAGAAAGGCTTGGGAAAGAGAATGGTAGTAATACCTTTCTATACATACTTATACATATGTATACTTATGTAGAAGATGAAATTAAGTTGAGGTAGGATACTTGTTCCGAGTGTGTTTAGTGCATTCCTCTAATTATTTTTATGTGTGGAGATTTGTACTTTGGAGCCAGTACAAAATAGTACAATCATCTCGTCCCTATTACTATTATTTTCGTTAGCACCCTACAAATGCCACAACTATTGAGGGGGGCGTGTTGGAGTCCTGAAAGGTAAATGGAGTACAAATAATGAAAGTGAAATATTGGAAAATTAGTTTTTAAATTTTTTTAAAGAATGTTTAAAAAAATTATTTCAAAAAATGTTTAATGCGTGTCCAGGCATCGATATTGCATGGGCATCGAACACGTGTAAATTCCAAAAATTTGGGCTTAGGTATTTGTTCTTATGGAGTCTATCGAGCATTGTGAAGATGATGTAAAATATATACATAAAAATATTTTTTTATTCTTTTATTCGTGACTAAAATGCATTTGTATATGATCTCAAAATGGATTAGATGAGACCTGATGGAGATTCTGGAGGGTGATAAATCAAGTAGGAAGAAGGAGATGAAGGATTTTTCTGCAATGTGATTACTGTGGCTTGCAAAATTGAGAAAGAAAGTGCAACAGAGCGGGGGCATGGTTCTAGCTGAATAACGGGTGGATTGCTACCGCGTTTATTTTTTGGTGTATTTATATGTGTGGTGTAAATAGAAATTTAAATGTGGTTGCACGTGTGAGCATATATATGCGGTATCCCCAAAAGGCGGTGGAGGTGAAGCATGGATAATACTACAGCTCCTCGAAATCAAAAGCTATCGTAATTGACCATTACGATGTCTTATCTTTCTCTCCACTCACTCTTTTCTGAACTACAATATATTAGGTGTTAGAGAAGGAGAATGAATCTCTAACAACAACAACAACAAAAAAGAGAAATATTTAAGAAACTAAATTGTAGATTAGTAATGAATCTGCAAAAGAAATGAACAACAAGTACAGTGAATTAAATGTAATGTATGAAAGTTTTTCATCCTCTGACGAACCTATTAATAATTGGTTACTAGTTTAATTACTACTTCTCTTAGTGCTTCTTATTTCCTTGCTTCCCCATGTGAGTATGGAAGCTAGGGACACGCTTTTGCTCTTTTCACCGTATTCATACAATAGTGAGTCCAATTTTTTTTTTTGTCTTCACAAGTATGATGCACAATGTATTGAAAAGGTAATTTTTTTTCTACTTAAGGCATAAAGGCATAGTTTAAAAAAACTCTCTCTTCTTGGGGTAAATTGAGCTCACTTTATTTATTTTTTTGTATAGGAATCAAAAGCCTCCTCAAGATTTTTTTCGATGATTAAAACCAGTGAAGAAGGATTATTATTTAGGCGGTCATTGCCGGTGGTTGTCGGAGGGTTGAAGAGATGAGGGAGAGCTCCGTCTTGTCAGATGTGATGATGAGAACCTAATTGCCGTCTTAATGTTCCTGTACATGACGTATATTACCCATGTTTTCACTATTATTATACCTGTTGAGGGAGTGTAGGAAGCGAGAAGGAAGAAGAAGAAGAAAAAATGAAGAAGAGGAAAGGATAGATTTTTACTCATTCGTATGCAGATGGTGATGCCAGATAATTTGTACGTTGACGTCTCTTAGTAAGAGGAGAAGATAGATGGGAAGTTCAACAACAATTGCACCATCAAAGAGGAAGTTTCTGTAGTATCTCGGACTTTTCCCCGAAGAATTTTATTCTTTTCATTAAGAAACTCTCGTACCGGGAAATTATAACGGGAGTTTATACATTTGCTGTTGTAAGCGGATTTTTTTTTTACAGATTTTTTAAATCAAATAATATTATTGGCCCTTTAAATCATCTTGTAAGAGCCCTGTCCATTTTTGTACCGTTCGAAAATGCCTTGGGCCTCATTGTTGGATCAGATACATATGTACTACTTCACCCCTTCCTCTCTTAATGGTATAGGAAAGTTATCAAAATTCAATTAATTTAAATAATATAATAATTTGTTATCTTTGAAAGTCCAAGACACCTGGTGGGTGGTGGAAATATACATGGATTGCATTTCGAAAAAAAAAAAACTCATTTTAAATAAACCTTCATCAATGAGGAGTTGAGACAAAGAGTTCTGTTTTCGATATTTTACCCTTTGGGGGATAAACACTCACCCCTTCCCCTCCCATCCTCTTGACAAGGGGCATTCTGCTTGTGCATAGATTAGCCTCCAAAAGTCATTAGTTAGTGAGTTTCTTTTTGTCCACCAAATTTAACAAATACTAGTTGATAAAAGCAGGCATTCGACAAGAAAACTCCTTGGCGACATGGTTCCAGGGGAAAAAAGAGTTGACTTGTTGAGCTTGATGAATATATGGCTGGAAATATATAGGAAGGCTATTATGCTGGAAGATAAGAAAATTCCGTGAGAAATCACCGCAATTCATGACTTTATTATGTGAACTGATACCAGTAAAAGTATTATCGTGTCTGAAATTGCCTTCTCCATGGATATACATTCCTTTGATATGCTTCCCGTGATAAGAGGAAATAAATGATTGTAGACGAAAGTGTACCTTATATGTACGGTCCTTGTCTAGCGACCTTTCCTCCTATTTCCTTACCGTTCGCGAGTGAAAGATGGTTTGGGATGAGATAAGTTTTTGGAGGATGCCTTTGCCATGGCAGAGACTTTGGGTCCATATGCATTCACAGGTGGAGACTTATGTAAACAAGATGTGGATATAGTATGTGTGTGTATAGAAAAGGATTTTTTTTTATTCCTTCGTGGTGATTAAGTTCATGAATTAATCATCAATACCGCAAAACTTCCACGTTTCTTCACGGCCCCCGTCTTTTGCTTGTGCCCTCCGTAGGGTTGTCATCGAGAATTGTTGTGGGATAGGGAAGATTTTGAAAGAGAGAGAGAGAGGGAGAGAGAAAATTGGTGGGTCCTCGTGCATTTAAACGGAGGATTTTATATTATCGCTAAGCCCAACATTTTTTGATTTACTGAGAAGATTCCTTCTGTCTGTGGAGGGAGTTGAGAATGTTGTATTGAAAATTTCCTGTACTTAATGACAGGAGTAATAAGGCGTTAGTGAGTGACCCTATACTCTTTTGTATCTTTCTACATGCAAAGGTACTTTCTTTGACCACGTCCAGTTTCCTCTGTGGGGGGAAGTTTCGGGAAATGCACCATGTTGGACGATACAGCGCCAAAGTTACGGTAGAGTTTTGCGTGTAATTCTTTTGTTGGTGATTAAATTTTCATCGTGTCAGGAATTCGTAAAAAGAAGTCATGTCTTGAAGAAAATCCTTTTGTTTTTGCTGGTACATACATACATATGTAAATACCCAGGAAAAATCCCTCCTGAAACCCATACGCTCCATTGAATACATAAGAGTCTTTTTGGTAACTACCACCTGTTTTTCGTGAAGAAAAAAAATTACCTTGGAAAATACTGTTTATCTTTTTTCGTCCGTATTTTATGACTTTCATGTTGGTCTTTCCTCTCCTTATTATAAGGGTAGAAAGATGCTTTTTGAAAAGATCCTCTTCGTTTTTTCTCTCTACTCCAAGGAAAAGTAATATGCGAGATTTCGAAGGGCAGATGAAATACATTGGGAGATACGGATTTTTTCAGTATATAGTTGACCTCACAGCTTAGCATATATTATTTTGTAGGCGACTTTTTTAGAAGGGAAATCTATTTACAGCTACACACTTAAATGGAAATTTTTGAGTAATTTTCGTAATTTGTTTTACCCTTTCCTCATTAAAAGGTAACAGTGTTAATCCACATTACATCCTTTTATTAGTTGCTGCAAATTGTTTTCATGTAGTCCCAGTAGTAGTTGTAGCTGTAGAAGGGGGGATTTTTTTTTTTTTACAATCTATTCCTGCCATTTGCGTGCACAATAACTAACGGAGAAAACATATTTTGACGATAATTTTAAATTAATTTTCGAACATGCTTATTTCCCTGGCTATCTTTGAACCAAGATATTGCAGATGAGTGGTATCGCTATGGGTGAGCCAGGGATCGAGGGTTGCAGGGAAAGTAGGAATTACCATCTTCGTTTCGAAAACACTATTATTATCACAGTATGTTAGCTAGAAGTTGTCTGTTTTTTTTTTTCATTTCACGCTTCCACACAAGTTCAAAAAATAAATATATATGCAATATGTAAAAGTTTAAATATATATATAGAAAAGGGAGAGGAATAAATTTATTGGCGATAGAGCGGCTTGGAAGAAAAAAAAATCCCGTGGTGTCTACATAATAAGAGATGGTTTGTAGTACAATCTAATGAGGGGAAACACTGTGATTACGATTACGCCGCTAATAAGGAGATATTTTGGCAGTGGCACAGAGTTTGTCGACTCCTGTGAATCCGTGAAAATGACAACACCAATTTAGGGAGTTTTACTCTAAAGGAGAGGAAAAGGCATGAGGAAGAGGAAAAGAGTTTCTTGTCACTGCTTATAGTAATCTACTACTTGCTATCTTTCTTTCATTTTGCGAGACCTTTTTTTTTTTTTTTTTACTTTTATTTCTCGGTACATGCACCTAAGAGTAGTAGAATCCACAGAGAAAAAAAAGCGTTTTTCTCCTGTGTATGTATGTATATATAAGTACGCATGGATGACAATTAATGATGATGATGAACCTATTTTGGATGGAGAAGTGGATATATCTGTGTGTATAGTGCTGTTATTGTTGATGGTGGCGGTGGTGAACAAGTGCAAGTTCATTTTCATTGTTAATCAAGGTGTAGCATGAGAGTGTTACGTAAAAGTGCAATGCCGAGCGCCTCCATTCCTTCTCCCCCTCAAATGTATCAGGGTGTAAGCATTAAAAGTGAATCCTGCTACTGTACGACAAACAGCTGTTTGTGTACTTGCTACTTACACCTAACAGTCCCTGTCTTCCTAATTTTGGTGACATTGACTTTTTGAGCTAGGAATTTCACATCTAAACGAAACCTCTGCTTTTGGTTTTTTTAATACTCTTTGGAGTAGTTGTATTTTTTTTTTACTCCGGGTAAGTATTGTTGGTTTGCAAGATCAAATGGAAAAATTTTAAGAATGGGACAATTAAATGCAAAAAAATGTTTAAAATGTATATTTTTATCCACGAAAGTTTCTGGCAAATTTCGCTTTTGTGTGTATACTTCCTATGCTCTTTAAGCTGTTTTTTTTCGTATGGGAGAATTATGAAGCGGTTTTTTTGAATATGAATATTTACTTGTACACAAATTGATACGATTACTCCTAGCTTTGCTACTCAAAATTGTTTAAGGTGCGGTAGCGAGAGAGAGAGAGAGAGAGAGAGATTGGAGGGTGAAGAAGCGTACTTATATTTGTAGGTGTGTATTCGTATTTACCTTCAACAAACGTTGCTTGAAAGAAAACTGTTATGTGGATGTAACCTTTGTAGTCAGCGAGGGAGGGAGAAAGAGAGATTAAGTTTGATGCTAAATGATAACGGTTCAATGCTTTCATTCCGTTTCAGACTCTCATCTATGCATGCAGTTATCAGTCCTTCCTATGCATATTTTTTGGAGGGTGCGCTTTTCCCTAAACTTGGGGACACATTGAACTCTGTATATAATCTCATTATACATAATATGTACATGCATCTCCAACCCTCCCGTCTTGGCAGTATTTAATATTTTCTCTTGTTTAAAAAAAATTGGGTTTAAAATACCCGTACATATTTTTTCCGCTTTCATTTCCAGATTTACGGGTCTCATTCCCCTTCCATTGCATCTCTAAATGGTCAAGGTGTGCATTCATCCCGACAGGCGGGTGGAGGATTCTAATGAGAGCGTCATCTTGTTTCCTCTTCTTCTTGCATAATGAGTATTTTTTAATGCATTATGTACTCATTACATGATATTTTTTTTTTGTTCTCAAAGGAGGACGGTAAAAGTCTGTGGTCCTTTTTTTTTCGTGAGGTATACTACATAAGTGAGAGTCATAAAAAGCTTTGCTCGTATCTTGGAAGGAGCAATTTTTTTTTTTTTTTTGCAGTTGTGAATTCACTCAAGTAAAGGAGTAAATGAGTCTATAGTTTGAGTTGAGATGTTAAGGAGAGGGAGTGGGAGGGTGAAAATGAGGGAAATAAGCGAGTCTTTGGGGAATCAAGAAAGACAAAAGGCACGGAGAGTAAAGATAAGTGAGTTGACGAAGGGAGAATGTAAGAGGCAGGCAGACATATAGACAGAGAAATGAGTACCAAGAGAGGGGAAGACGGAGACAGGAAGAGAAAGGAAGAGAGAGAGAGGAAGAGAGAAAAAGGAGAGACAGTGATAAAAAGGAAGAGACAGAAAGAAAAAGGAGAGAGAGAGAGGAAGAGACAGAGAAAGACGCAGAAAGTGACAGACAGGAACCCAGACGGAGAGACAAAACAAGAAATGAGGAAGGAAGGAAGAAAGAAAGAGAAGAGAAAAATTAAGTAGGAGTGAAAATAAATATGTATGTATAATGCATACCCTAAGAATGAAGGCAATAATGTTAAATGGTGAGGCAGGAATGGTTGTGTCCGCGACCGTATTTGTATAACTACTGAGTAGGAAAAGCCACTTGACGTAGTATCAAGTAATTCCTCCTTCTTCCTCCTTTTTATTGCTCCCAAAATGAGAGGGTGAGAAAAAGGAGGAAGGAGATATTAACATTTGCATGTTTCCCAAAAATGCTGTGTCACTGCTATCACATTGTAGTAAGTATGCGGCAAAAAAAAAAGGTGTAAATCATCATCACCGTGGTTTTAGAAATGGTCAAGCATTTTCTTGGGAAGCTAATCACGCCTTATTGGCCTGTGTACGTAGTACGTATACGTATGCACGTAATACCTTCCGTATTACATTCGAGCTTTCTCATAAAGTTGAACACCCGAATCCGAGGGAGTGAAGGGTTTCTGCCTTGTATCCTCTTTCCCTTCTTTACCTATATCCCCCATACATTCAGGAGTGTGGTTCAAGATACGATTTATTTTTATTTTAGATTTTTTCCTTGAGAACACTATATAACTAGTTCTGTGGAAAGGTAATTTTGTCCTCTCCCCCCACTCCATTAGAAATCTTTGTGTTTAATGCCATTGTTTGCGTTCGATCAGACACAGAAGAAAGTAGGGGGAGGGGCACATTAAAAAGAAAACAAGTACAAAGGACTTTTTCCTCCATTTGAGTAAAGTTATTGAAGAGGAGAAGCGCATATGAACTTCCTCCGGAGGGATGTTTTAATATTATAGTGGATTCATTGCAGTTCCACATGGATTTAAAAAGGGATTAGAACTGAGGCAAAGCTGTGGTTTATTTTATTATTCCCTGTTACTACAACTTTTATATAATTTCATATTTATACATATTATATGGAAATGTGAAAATCAACAATGAGGACTTTTTTTTCCTCAATGTGAGTAGTACCACCAAGTAAAAAAAAATCACTTTTGGTCCGTGGTTTAGCATTCACTGAGGTCACACGTAATTACACACTCTTATTGATGGGATAATATGAGGGATATAATAATAATAATATCTATAAGAAGAGGAAAAGGTTGGTATGAAGCTTGTTGGTTCCCCCCTCCGCCTCAATCTTCCTTTGTCCACTATGAAAAATTTAAAGTGTGTAAGTACCACCATCATGCGTAGGTTTCACGTGTGTAAATGTGTTCATACATAGCACGCCAAAAAAAACTTTCAATTTTGTTTTTTTTTCTCCTTTTTTTTCGAAAGTATTTTTACACTTGAGAACTCTTGTTCTTGTCTCCCTTCAAATACAAACATAAATCTTGGGGGTATATTACCTGTATATATATATATTTCATCCATATTTTTAAAACGGTACCGTACAAAAAATTAAACCTATGTTTGACACAAAATTGGAAGTTCATAATGCGATTAATTTGATTTTTTTTAACCTGTCCTGCCATGTGCGTAGGTTGTATACTTGGGGAAAAAACAGATTATGTTAAAAAAAACAAGACACCATCAGGAGTAAAAGGGGAGAGTTACGCCACTGTAATTATGGATAAAGTCGTAGTACAAGCACGTATGTTATATTTACTAGCACTTCCAATTAACTTTTTTTCTTTGATTCGTGACCCTGAAATCAGATAATTCTTTCCCTCCTTTTTGCCGTCCACTTACCTGCAATTAGCAACAAGTGTTGGTTTAGCATCGTGTGGATGCATAGAAGTCGGCCCTTTTGGGAATTTTGTTCAATCAAATGACATATCTCAGGGAAGGAGAGGGGAAAACTTGGGTAGGACCAACAATACTGTGGTATCATCAAAAACTCTTAATTATTGTCAGTCCTTCCCTGTGATTGTAAGTTTCCTTCTTACAATACAAAAAAAAAATACGTGGCTTGACTCAGACAAAAAAATCCTATCGGATGTTAATCTCTGTATATAGACATAGGATTCACGAATTTAATGTAAAAAAATGTATTGAATATCTATTTTGTATCACTTATTTGACCATTCACATTTTTAATTGGGAAGGAAGCACATTTATATTTTGGAGGTTAAAACGTGTCGACAGTTTGCACACACATTTAATTTTACCATCAGTACGCATATTAGCAGACTAAAGTGTCTACCTGGATAAAAAAAATCACCTTCAATCGAAAGTTAATTAGATTTGAGAAAAGATTTTTGTATTGATAGAAGGGAAAATGTGTGATTTTGGATCGATTGGAGCTATGCTAGCGGTTATATCTGTATACAGCATTATAGGCAGACATTAGTAGGCAGGCATATTTCGACGGTGCCATTTTAGCTGAAAACCACCTAAATAAATACACTCACACCTTTGTCTGATAATTGACAGTAATTTTTACTTTAAGTTACACTGCATCTGTTGGTGAAATTTGATTTTTTTTTTGGACCAGTTTTTGATTTTAAGAGCTTTTTCTATAAAGATTCAGTTACATGCAAGCGTTATAAACTGTACTTTTTTTCTGTTTTTACTCTTTACTCGTATACTTTCCTTAAAACTTGCGAATATCGCATCAGACCTGTATTTTTTTCATGGTCTTCACTTCACATGGTGTCCGTTAATTCCACCGGGGCACTGTGGAACGGAAGACGCACTGGTGAAATTAGCGGACATTTGTCACAAAGCCGGGTTAAGCAAGCGTCGTGTTTAATCAGCCATGGAATAAGCTCATTTTTTCGGTAGAAACGAACATTACATAATGCGTATATAAGTTGACTTGTGAGTGATGCAAAGGAATGACAAATTACGTGGAAAGACAAGGATCGGGGTTCTGTTATTACGCACCCCTATCAATGCCTATACAGTACATAAGCCTGAGTAAGCCTAAATGTGTATAATATGAGTTTTTCAGGAGAAAGAAAAGCATTTTTTCTCTCCAAAAGCTGAGAGAATGAATTACACAGGGATTAAAAATGTGTAATTATGCACAAGTTTGGTAATAACCCGTGGTGGTCATGGAGCAAAGAAATGGAGAGGAACGAAGAGTACAATAAAGGGGAGCTTCTTTTCTTCCCTCACAATTAGTAACATTTTTTTTTGGTGCTGTCCTGCTATACAACGTAATATTTCGGGCATATTTACCCAAGGGACATCAAATGTCTTGTCGGAAGTTGTCCCCGTCTTGCTTGTTCATTAGCGAGAAAAATGACATGCAGACTTTTTTTTTCATATCCATTACAAGACTTGATATTTCTTTCATCCCCTCATCGTCTTCAACCCTCATTGTTGCAATCATATCATTATGATTACTATTATAGTATAGCCCAAGGAATTGCAGTAACATGTGAGGAATATTACATAATTACTGTTGTATCCATAAATAATTTGTTTTTGTATCTTCATTTTTTTTTTCCTGTTTAAAAAAAATGTTGTGTATAGTTGAAAATTTAATGATATTCCTTCCTAATATGAGTAAATTTTTTTTATATAAAATGGGGAGTGTTTCTACTATAACAGAATTTTTTTGTGAAATAGTAATATAAAAAAAAAAGAAGCTCTTCATTGCCTTTTGCAAACAGTTTTGGGCACCTGTGCCTTGTATATTCTTTAATTCTTTTTGGTACATTGGACTGGTGGTGGATGGGACATGTTTTATTTTCCCTTGCATGGAGCTCCACACAATGTTTTTATATCATTAATAAATTACATGGTCTACGTCTCTTGATTCAAATGTATGGTGGGGGGAGAGTGCGAGAGAAAAACCGATACAGAGAGAGAAATCGAGAGAGAGAGATTCCTTACAAAACCAGTCTTTTTTAGATGACTTGACACGTTTTTAATGTCTGTATGTATACATATAGACACTTGCTACCACACACCTATTTCTAATACGTTTAATTACTCAGGCAATTAATATACTTCCGTACGACCAAGCCCGTCACTCTCCTTCGCTCCCTCAATTCGTCGCGAGAATTGAGAAATATTTGAAGCAAGGAAGACAATTTTTTGGTTATTATTACTAAATGTTAATTACTTACTTCCAAAAAGTGTGGGTGCAAATACAAAATAGTAAAGAGGGAAAAGGGGAGTAAAGAAAATTAAGAAATTTGATTGGTGTCGCAAATTCACTTTTTTTTCGTATTACGAATCCCCCTTATTGTATTATGTGTACTCTATACAGAAGGTTTCTCCCAACTTATTTGGTATACATGTGGGTAATTAGCTCTGTTTTTAATTATAAGGTGAAAGATAGGGCACACCTCCTTTGGCAAAGACGAAAATAAACACGGCTTCTGCTACGGTTTCTCTCATTCCCTGCATAATAAAACGGAACGAATGAATACATAATACATAAATCAATTCTGTTTCTTTATAGCTACCGTCTTTTTGGAATAAAAAAAAATTAATTCTAATAAAAACTATCATGAGTGAGCACTTTCTACTGGTCCCTCGTAATGTTGTTGCCATAAGAAGTCAGGTGTAATGCGTGGTTTTACAACCATGTGGAAGGTGAAAAGCAAAAAAAAAAAAATTTTTTGCACCCTCTATATTTACTGTACCTATAAGTATTAATATATATTGGAGATGCCACTATCAAGCTAATGACCCTTGGGATGAAAAGGGAAAATTCCCACTGGATGTCTTTTTTTCTCCCATTATACCCTTTTGTTTTTTTGGTGTGGGAACCACCACAGCGGCATCAAAAAGGTGTTAAGGAGTAAAAAAGAAAAAAAAAGAAATAAAACCAATTTTCTTTGGATATTCTCCTCGAAAGGTAATTGTATTTCAAATGTGTAGCAAGTGTTGGAAAACATGGCAAAGGATGATGCCATTTTATGAGTGAAGATTTTAAGTGAATGTTCGCCAGGTGCCTCATCCACGTACATAATAACATTGATATACATCCTTTATCATGTTTATAACATATTTTATGTGGGAGCTTGTAATTGTTTTTGGTGGATCTTATTTCTCCTCGGGTAAAATGCTAGAAGGGCCAATAGAGACGGTGCCAAAGGAATGATATTTCTAATTTGGTATGTCGGAACTACGTGGATGAAAGTGTAAGTGAGGATTGTGTTATTCACTATAGGTGAGAAATGTTAGTCGGATCACTAATAATATGTACACAAAAAAATACGTAGTTTCGGGATTGCAAATGTACATATGCACATAAATATAGGTATATACTATATACATATATACTTTTTACGCATGTACTATTGTTCTTTGAGTTGATATTGGATTCACGGCAGCAACAATTTTTAGGCATAATTACTTTGCTCTTATTCTGTCATTCATTCGATCCTTAACTATTACACTCTCTTTGGATCAAATTTATCTACACAGGTGCGTGCATCTTTTGCAGACGTAATTACATCCACAAGTTATGTATATTCAATGCACAAGCCTTGATACACGTTTTGGGGGAGAAGAGGAAAAACGCTGGGAGCAATATTTGGGAATAACTTTCAGTGTATACATTTATTTAAATATGACATATGTATATATTTATATATATACCAAAAAATATTTATAAAGTCATACCGCACCAGTACAGAACACACGACATATCCATGTAATGAAGTTTCAATGAATGTGTAAAGAACGGCACGACAGGTAGACGGTGGTGACCTCATGTAATGTGGATGGCATGGTAAAGTTAATGGTAAATGGTTTATTAGCTCCATTAAAGTATACACAAATAAGACACATCTGTGGTACATATAAGGGAGACCCGCTCCTTTCTTTCTGTCGGCATTTCTTATTGAATCAACAAGAATGTGATTTTTTTTGATTACTTGCAACTAATTTTTTTTTTTATCTCGGCCATATCACTCAGGGTATAATTCCCCCCAATGATTTGACTACTGTAAGGGAACCAATATAATTTCGTTCTCTGTTACTTTGCCAAAGGAATTTTTCTTGAATAATTAGGAATTTTATTAATAACATAAATTCCTAAACTCTGCCGAGCCACACTCTGCAGGTCTGATCAGGTTCTTCTAGGGCATTGTTCTAATCTGGTTCTAGTACCATTGTCACTCTGCATATTATTCCACCGCTGTATTGTTTTTATTTGTTGCCGAAAATATTATGTACTTGTGCAAGCAACGTGTTCAGCTTATGCCCTTAAATTTCTGGGACAGTTTAAAAATGCTACTGTAAACGGCGGTTGAAAATCATGGATAAATAGCACGGTAAAACAAAACTATTTTACGTTAAATTAAAACACCATAAAGCATTTGTTCAGCTTATCTTCAAAGGAATTTTGCCACGGGCCTTGAAAGGAAAAAAAAGAATGGTGTAAAATTAAATAGGTAATGTAATTTAAATTATTTTTATTAGGAACATATTTTTTTCTAGAATTTTATTTTATGGGTAGCCACACCTTGAATTTTTATGGGGCATGTTCTATAGTATAAACCTAAAACCTGTACTTTAGATAGTTATTAAAAAGATGGGAATTATGGGAAGGATTAGCCCCTTCTTAAATGCTTGGTGACGGTCCCTAACTTTCTCTACCAAATTGTTCCGTAGTATGGCACTACCACCACTAATTTTAAGTACGTATTAATGATTGTACGGAGGAGGACGATGGTCGGAGATTGTTCATTGAATGTGTTATATAATAATTGGAATAGTGTATAATCTTGAATGGCCAAAGAATGGGTGAGACAATTGTTGGGATAATGTGAAGTTAAAAACTTTTTTTTTGTCAAAAGGGTGTAATGCGCCCCCCTCTAATCATTGGGTGTTTTTTTTGGGCAATCCTTTTGATTTTTTTTCACATTCTCTCTCTCTCTCTCTCTCTTTGCAATTAGTAGTCTACACTTTTATGAGGAGGGTATTAAGTTTTTTCTTTTATTTTTTGGAATAAACGATTTGCACTCTCCTGCAGTGATACAATTTCAATGACTTCTGCACGTTTATGACCTCCCCCCTACTGCTACTTCTGTATAGTTCTATATAATCCCTTACATTGTCAATGATTGCTCTTCCAGTCATTCTCATCATGCCTGTATTTTTTTTTCATCTACAAATAATTACGGGCACTGTCATTCGATAATAATGATGCTTATGAAATAACGAGGGAAAAAATTGTAACGATTCTCAGAGAAATGTTGGAAGAATCCTTGATTGAAAAAAAAAACTCATAGTTTATGTGTATCATTCTCGGAAAAATAAATGACCGCCGTTTTTTCTGCACTCATCACTCTTTCCTATATTAGACCCATTAGGGATCCTTTTTTTACCACTTTTTTAGCATAACACTGAAGATTGTCTCGCTTTTGGGCAAGGTCCAAAGGGAAGTGAGGCAAAGTTTTTTTTTGCTGAGGTAAGGATGTTGTCTGTATGATCAAATCGTCTTGTCAAGGGACATTTTTCTATGAACTCCTTGCTATGTGATAACTGTTGTATTAGCGTCGGTCAATTACTTTCTTTAACTTCAATTTTTTTTGTCTTGTTGGGTAAAATAAATAAATGTGGCAGTAATAATGGGGATTGGAGAGGATATTATTAAAAATACAAACAATACCCAGTATACTTCTTATGAGAGTAAACCTCCTTTTTTTTGCAGTAATTGTTGTGCCGTTGTGCGTATAACATGTGTAGAATTATGTGGAAGCTGTTCATGTAGCCTCTTTGCCCCTGTGAAATTATGGTGCTATTTATCTACTCGTCATACACAAGTTGAACCATATATCAGGCACATTTTGTTTGTCAAGTATTTGCTTACATGAAAGGTCACTGGCTTAACAGATCTACTAGAAAATGGCGTTTGATATTGAACTGACTCAGATTTTTAGTGGCCCCAGAAATGGTACAATGTCATAAGGAGATGTAATATATTGGTGATTTCCCCAATTATACAACCATAACAATGTCTTCCGAAATTTTTATCTCTCTATACATGGAGAGAGAGAAAGAAAATTAATAACGAAAATGAGGGACTTTATTGTGTGTATCGAAATTTTGCGTGTAGATAAACGCATTATATAGATGTATTGCCAAGATTTGACGGGAGTTCAGGACAATAGCATTATTTGTGGTACACGTAAGATATATAGAAATTACATACATACTCTCGTGGGGACGGGTTATAGGCACCATTGGGAACAAAAGACCTCCTGAATAAGATGGATTATAATGTGTCTACAGGTCTCGGCTTCATTCCATATCACAGTTTTCTTCATCTTGGCCCTATTTGTGAATATGACGCCATGTGATGGTGTCTCGGTTATTATTATTATTATTGTAAAAAAAATTGCTTCACTTACTACTTCATTGAACAAATAATACTTTTTTAAATATGTTAATCGCAATATAATAGTGGTAGTCGAGAAAGAATGTGGAGTAATTCATGATGGCAATCTTTACCGTTGTCTTTTTCTTTTTTGAAATATTGATGGTGAAGGCTACTTCCACCGTTCACCCTTTACGTTGTATTAAAGGCCAAAAATGTAAATACTGAAAAAAAATGTTAGGTTTTTCCTTTTTTATATATTATTTACCTTGTGCATATGAACATAGATTACGGGAGCCTGAGAATAAAGCTATTTGGACGTGATTTCGTGGAACTTGAATTAAATTATGAGCAGGACGGATCCTTTTCTTTCCTTCTGTTTGAAGTGTCCTCACGGTTGGGGAAGTGTAATTGGAATTAAGTACCGTGTGTCTTTATCAAAGTCATGATACTCCAATTCTATAGAAAATCTGTTAATTCTTTATTGTAATGGTAATGGAGTTAAGTATTTTAATTGATTTATCAATTATTATAATATTCCTGCACAAGTCCATTTGTTTACCTTTCTTGAACCACGTTGTTTGATGGGCATTCCTCCGTAAAAATGTTTTCATTGCGGTACTGTTGGGGCTCAAAAATCCTACGGCTTCATTCGTGGGTTTTGAACATTGTGAATGATTATTAATTTATGTATATAGCATGTACACTTATTACAATTCTGCACCCATATGATTATGTAATTTTGGGGGAGCATCATAAATTATACTTTGCTAGTCAGCCGTTACACTTGTGTATGTTTTCATTTTATATTGTGTATCGGATACCATGAAAAACTAGAAATTGTATGGCTAAATGGGTATACATGCAACATTTGCTCAGCAAAACTTTTATTTTCGTTGATCTTTGGCTATATGTATTTGTATACCGATCGTCTCTCATTTCAGTTCTCTCTATCCCATTCTATCTCTCTCTCTCTTTCTCTCAGCTTCGTGATCTGTAAGGTCGAGTTTTGTTCGAGAAATAAAGAGAGAGAGAGCGAGATGAAAAAACAAACAATAAGAAGTAATTGAGCACGAGAATCTGCTGTTTTTTCTCCTGTAATTGCTCCCTGTACACTCTCGATTCTTATTTATCTAGTAGAGCTGTCTCATTCATCAATTACGGTGATTTTGAACTATTTCATATGGCGTGTTTGTAATGCTTTCTAATACAATACAGATGTGCATGTACAGGGGTTGTTGTGTGAATTTTGCACCCATTACACAGCATCTTGTCCACTTTGTAGGTGAACCATTGTCCATGCACGAATTTTTAGACACATTTTTCCTCCGCTTCACAGAGTACGGGGTATATTTTTGAAGTAATTATTAATGCTGTATATTATCCAATTGAAATAATGTGTATTGTTATTGGTTGTAATAATTATTAGGGACTTACACCATGCGTGATTTCGTTTATTGGTTTTTTTTATACCAGTAATGTGGTTGATAACAATGAGTTCTCTGGTTGACATGACTGTGTGTGGTTTCTATGTACTTGTGCCTATTTGGATGATGCATTGATCCTGTTGTGCCTATATACATATATTATGCACATGCTGGGTGAAGGCAGATACCTACGTGTAATACATACATACATACATCAAGAACTTGGGCACTTTAATAAAAGGGGGAAAGGGCAACAAATTGTTTAGGATTGATTTTTTTTTGTTGTTGGTGGGAGAATGAATGTACGAAATGCAGAAGGTCATTAGTATAGGGATGAGATTTGTTGTGGGTAATAGCAGTAATCGTTTGTGGATGTTAAGTGAAGGAAAACAAAAAAAATGTTTTGTTGATTTTTTTTTTTTTTTACTTGTTTCGTTTATTCCAGGTTGGAGCGTGGGTCACCCAACTCCGCCACGTGCTTGTTGAACCAGAAACTTCAGATGATCAATTGTTGTATAGAGAAGAAGATTGCTCGTGAAAAAAAGGAAAATGAGAAACGGTCCGGTGAAGTAATGGAATCTCCTGCTGAAGGTTTGTTGCTCATGTATTCATTTTTTAAGTTCGAACGTTATCCCTCAAGTAAAAACGGAATTGCTTTTACGCTCATTGTAATTTTAAAAGGCAGTACGGAGATTCTCGGGTACAAATTAAGGCCCGGGGAAATTGGATCCGATTCCTATTTTTTTTTCCTATACTTCAACATTTTATCTTGTAATTGCCTCGTGCAGATTAAAGTCTTTTTTTTTTTTTTATCTTCATACAAACTGTGAGGCTCTTCCAATTTAGATTCGCTGTGGAGTTTCAAGATTGATTCGGATGATTCACTTTCGCTCTAATAACGTTTTTGAGTTTTTTAAAATTATCAGCTAGCACTTGTACATGCGAAAAATGATTTAATGATTTTCACTTTCACCCACTGTAACTAAAAGTAACTACAGTGGTAATTAATTCTAGTAGGGGATTCCGCATGTACAATGTTCTACTAAGGACAAAGATGTTAGTAAAAGAAGCTATGGTGCTTGTGTTTTTATTTCCCTAGTATTAATTATAAATGAAGCGTCATGTGCCGGAAATATACATAGGTGTATATGAGTATAAAAAAATAATTTGTTTTTACAGACACCAACACGCACTATAATTAGTACGCATGTAATGAATGATAGGAAAAATGTGTACAGAGGCATTGTTAAACATTGTGGAGGGGCCATATGTGTAATAGGAGCTGATTAATCCCGTTCCTCTTAATCAGTGAATGGCTTTGTGGGGATCTGAATTGAAAATAAAAAGAGGTTAATTGAAGATGTTTTCATTTCTGTGGAATGTTTTTGTGTCGCACTACTTGTATGTCTATGTATGTAGGTATAGATACAGGTACGTATGTATCTTGCAGAGTTTTGTGATATCATTTTTTGTGTAACCTAACGTTCGCAACACAGTTACTGACGACGAAGATGACGAGTTCTTTGACTGTGATGACACGCTGGCTGAATCGGCGGGAGGCACCATGCCGCGGATGAATAAACCGGTTGGTAGACTCAGGAAATGTGGAAGGCTGAGACTGTTGAAAACCGGTGAACCCATGTACATCCCTGTGACACAGGTATGCCTAATATAATAATATACTCATGTAAATAAATAAAATTAATATTTATACTTTTCTTTTTCTTAAGCCATCTGTGAACCACTGCTACTTTGGCAGAACAAATGTTCATGCTATTTTATTTTGAATGATTCTATAGAAGGAACTTTTAACGTCTAACCCTTCGTAATGTGCTTATAAGGGATGTCGAATTACTTAATCGAATTTGTATTAATAATCTATTGCCCGACTCCATCATATATAATGCACAATACTGTAAGACAGTTGGTCCTAAACGTAGTGCGGTAGCTGTTTTCACATTTTTTTTTTGTATTATCATCGGCTTTATAAAAAGTGTGCTGATTTAAATGACTAAAAGATGATTCCAAATCCAAAAGCTCAAAGCACAGAGACGGAACGCCCCATCTTTGTGTATATGGAAATGTGCTCATGAGTATAAGGAGATGATGATTAATAGGAATTTGTTCATATAAAAGTTCATCGATCTTTATGGGATTATCTCCACGAAAACTGGTAGGGGTAGTCGTAATTATAAATGCTGTTAAATAAATACGAGAGTAGGTGTGGAACACATCTTTTGTTTGTTTGAAAGAAAAGAATAAAATATTAATGACATAAAACGTAACACCTGTACAGTTTTACACCGAATCTCACCTAAGAAATCATGTACGTAGAAGGATAAAAGCCTTAAATAACAGATCTCCCTGTAGACGAGTTGAGAAGAAATTTTGGTGATGAAGCTTTGTATGTTTTTGGTAGAATCATAATTGGGTATTATCATTCAAGTCGTCTATATCTGTAAACCACACCAAGTTCTTGTGTATGGGCGCAGCGTGCCGGTAGCATAATTTTTTTTTTTTTGTATTTAAAAAAGAATTAATAATGGTCGTACCACTAAATTACTGTGGTATGTCTCCCTTCTTCTATACATACCATGAAAAGGGAAGTGCCATGTCTGTTGTGTTCGTAGAGGAAAATGAAAGGGAATGAGAGTAATGATATCAGGTGGAGCCTTAGGGACTTTTAACGTTGAATAGGGCTTTCTGAGAACCCAAAATGTGTAACAAAGGGATTAATTTCCAAAAATAAAATTACCATCATAATACCAGCTGATATTATACCTATTTATAGTGATTGTTTGTTTAAAGCACATATATTCCTCCATTCAATCCCCGGACTTTTGTGGACTTTCTCGTCCTTTATATTGTTACAAAATTGCGAGGGCATGTGTGTAAAGGATAATAGTACTAATAGTGTGCAATCAAAAATCAACTTTAGGGTATGTCGGATATGTTTTTTTAAATAACAATTTAAGTGGGATTGATCGTGACATTTGTGGGATATGACTTTATATTCAGACGTAATAATCTGGTGATGAAGAAATGTTTCGTAGAAAGATTTGCTGTCACCCCCTCCCAAAAGACTCTACGAAACACAAAAAGACAATGATAGTTTAACAATAATTACTTATAATTATGAGCTAACAGTAGGGAGTATGGACGTAATAATTTTTGGAACATTCCGGGAATATATCTCTACAGAGACGAGATATTCCTTTAAAGGGGATGCGTTCAGTTACGATTCATTTACATAGACATTTACTGTAAAATAGGGGATGTAAAAAATTCTGGTGATTTTCCTTTTTTACCTCTGAAAAGTCTTTTTTAGGAGCTTGAGGCTACTTTATCAGATACTTTCGTGTGTCTTCATGTACGCTTATAAAGATTATTAAAGGCATAATAGTAATTTATTTATTTTCATACGAATGGCTCGTGAAGACTTTGCTTTACCAATTCTTACACAGTTTACGTAGAGAAGTTTACTTATAACGAGAGAAGATCAAGAGAGAGGAAGAGACAAAGAGCCGGAGTATGAGAGAGAGAGAGCGAGAGAGAGTAAGACAGAGACAGATTAATACAGAGAGTAAGAAAGAGACGAGAGTAATTAATAGAGAGAGTAGGAAAGTGACACAAGGATTGATAGAAAGAGAGTAAGGAAGATACAGAGAGAGAGAGAGAGAGAGAGAGAGAGAGAGAGAGAAAGAAGAGAGTAAGAAATAGACAGAGAGAGAGAGAAAGAAAGAGAGTAGTAAGAAAGAGACAGAGAGAGAGAGAGAGAAAGAGAGTAAGAAAGAGACAGAGAGACTAAGGAAGATACAGAGAGAGAGAGACTAAGGAAGATACAGAGAGAGAGAGAGAGAGAGAGACTAAGGAAGAGACAGAGAGAGGGAGAGTAAGGAAGATACAGAGAGAGAGAGACTAAGGAAGAGACAGAGAGAGAGAGAGACTAAGGAAGAGACAGAGAGAGAGAGAGACTAAGGAAGATACAGAGAGAGAGAGTAATAGAGAAAAAGAAAGAAAGAGATAGAGAGAGATAAATAAAGAAGGAGAGTAAGAAAGAGACAGAGAGAGACTAAGGAAGACACAGAGAGAGAGTAATAGAGAAAAAGAAAGAAAGAGATAGAGAGAAATAAATAAAGAAGGAGAGAAAGGAAAGAAGAAAGAGATAGAGAGAGATAAATAAAGAAGGAGAGAAAGGAAAGAAGAAACAAAGACAGTGGGAGAGAGAGACACTGAGGAATGGAAATCTTAGGGAAGTAAGCGAAAGGATTTCCTGTCAAATTTTGTATTACGTAAGAAAAAACACGGAAATATGACTTGTTTCTTTTCGGCTTGAGCAGGACTACCACAGTACAGCATTATTTTTTGATGCTAATTAAAATCAGTGTAGTGAAGGCTAGGGTGGTTAAACAACGTAGATGGATAATCAAATTCTAAACACATGTACGCTATACATACATGAATCTAGAACTTACACACGGGGTGCAGACAAGTTGTCCGTTTGGTGCAGGAAATAATATGTAGCCACGACTACGACCACTCACTATTTGTCTTGTCTTCTACCTTGTCTTTCACTCCTTTGGGAAAGTTAATGGAATGGGGAATCCTGCTGTTTATTACAGGATCCGGCACCGCTCACGGAAGATGTGGTGGAAGAGCAGGCGAAAATCCTGATCGACTTGGGGAATGATGCTGAAGGAAGTGAGCTCCGAGCTAAGATGATGAGTGCTTCTTTGCACTCCGACATGGAGTCTTTTAAGGTGTGACCATGTGTAGTTTATGTGACAATATTTTTTTTTTATTTCATACATGTGTACCTTCAAGATATGATATTTTACATGTGTAAGCAAACATTTTTGGAACAACAAAAAAAAAACAGGTTGTTTGTTCTATTATGCGTTTAATTTTATATAAGGTCTTATCACTACCAGGAGGTTCTGAATTTTTTTCTTTAAAAGGGAAAAAATTAGTAAGAAGTAAGTAAACACACGAAAGAAAAGGAAGTTGCTTGTTGGAAAGAGAAGGCACACTTTTTTTTGTATATTTTACACGCCACTTTCATATTGTATAAAAGATGGGGAAAAATACTTTCCAACATCTAACACGCTCCCTTCAAGTCATGAATGCCTTCATTCATAAATAATAATTTCCTGGCCTGCGGAATGTTTTTGTCGTTTTTTTTCTCCCTCTCTTTATATTACGTATAACATTTTGATAAGTAAATGTTGAGCCATTTTTAGTTGGGCCGTCGTTTGATTCAATAAATTTACACGGCGTACCTGTCAGCATTTTGTGCTGGACAGAAATAGGGTGAATGCTACAATAGTCAGTCCATTATTTCTTATGACATTATATGTATATTGTTTGCCAAAAAAAATAAAAGAATGCGATCATATGAGTTATGCATTGTAACTGGTTTGCTCTAAATTTAATGTATCCCATTTCAAAACTCTTACATTTATTTGCAGCCCTTTCGTTTTCCTTTAAATTGTTTTATTAATTTCTTTTGTCTTCCGATTTTTTAGGCAGCAAATCCTGGAGCAATATTAGATGACTTTGTGCGATGGTATTCTCCCCGTGATTGGGTTGAGACGGATAAGGTGGACGATTATGGGAATCCTGAAGGTGCTCTCAGTGCGAGGATGAATATGCCCGGTAATCTGTGGTGCGAAGTTTGGTCATCGGCTGTGGCTAAGCCGGCTATCAAGCAGAAACGTCTCTTTGATGATACCCGTGAAGCGGAGAAAGTAAGTGGAGCTGATGGCTCGTGTATTTGTTGAGTCACACGTGGGAACATTAGCGATATGGTAGATTTGCTGCACAAAAGTTTAGGGACGGAAGGAAGGATTTATGACTTTTTATGAGAGCAGCCTCCCGCTTGTCACGAATCTCGTTCCTCACAGTTTCCCCGCCATCCAACTGGTGATGTTTTCACACAATCTAAACTCAAAGGAAGCTGTGACGAGGGAAATTGCGGGAGTAGTATAAGGACATGAGTTTTTCGTATAGTACAATTATGTATAGGTATATCGGTTTATGACGTATAGTTACTAGTTACAGCACTAAAGGGGCATCACTTGTGCTTTAATTTCTTCAAAACTTAATGAGTGGCATGCAGTAATTACTACAAAAACTGGAATGAATTCTGTTTTTCTCATGCGTCTATGTATATGCATATACTCTTTGTGGGGTAATAATAAGGGACTAAATTTTGAGATGTATATAGATAAAGTGACCCAATTACAGGAAGTAGAAAAGGTGCTCCCTCATGTCACCATGAGGAGGCTCTCAACTTTTACTGGTGAGGGTGGAAGGATGTGTGATATATTACGACTGTCGTGAGGTGATAAGATTTAGCATGACAAACTTTATGGGTATGAAATGAAGTAGTTATGAAACACATATTATGTGTTTAAGTGTATGTAGGCTAAGTCTATATACATATATGTATATGGATGTATAAAAACAATGAGTGTATATGTATATATAGATAAAACATTTTCTCGGTTATTTTGTTTTTGCAGGTGTTGCATTGGATGAGTTCCCGGAGCCTCCGTGATGTGTCTCAGTTAATATTTCCTTGTGTGATTCACGCTGTCACCTTGAAAGTGTTGGAAGAAGCTGACAAACTGTCAGTGAGCTACGATGTCCCAAACACTGTAGTCCAGCAAGTTACACAACTAACTCGAAGTATAGTTCCCGCGACGAGTTTGAGTAATAATAGTGGTGAGAATGTGGAGAGCACCTTGAATAATTACCGGTCATGTGTACTATCTTCCTTGGGCTTATGTGAGAAGGAAATCACCCAGATCCGATCCTTCCAACAGAAATTCCCTCAGCTTGATCTAGATGCCATTTTGAAGGAGGGGAAGGGCTTGGGACAGGATTTGGATGGAGCAGCCTCCGCGTCATCATCAGCTTTGACGGAACCTGAATTAATACCGAATTACATTAAAGTCGATGATGGAGCAAATTCTCCGGTGGCGGAAGTTATTAAGGAAATTTTCCATATGGAATACGCTCGAAATCAGAATGATGAACCGGAGGAGGAATTTAAATTTGGTGATCCAATTCGACGAGTTTTTATTCTACGATATTGTCCACAGAAAGTCACTACAACGACGGATGCTCATCATTTTAATCAGGAGGAAACCATCCCCCAACGCATGAGTTGTTTGGTGAAGAAAAAGGAATTTCTTTTAGCTGGAACGTTTACTTCGAGGACGGATTTGTAGGATGAGAAAATAGACGGCCAAAAAAAAAAACTCAATATATGCATCACGCACATGTACAATATATGTACACGTTTTGCTCATTTATGTACATATACATTATATACGTCCCAGTTTTTTCTCTTCTATATAATACCCAATCCTTTCTACCGTCTTTTCTCCAGTCCATTCCGTCTAAATTGTTTTTTTTGGACCAAAAACAACGAAATCCTAAACTTCCTATTGGGTATTAGTTTACGTACTTGATATTTGTTGCTTTTCGGTATAATTTACTACTCCGTAGGATATGGGGAATGTTATAATAAATTTTTGGTCTTGATTTCACTTACATTATTTGTCATTACTGTATGCACATACTTCACAGAAAGTAAAAAATTAGGATTTATTCTTTAGAAGTTTGTGTTTACCACAAAGGTTTTTTTTTAAGTTGGCACAAACACCAAAGCGTGATTATTATAAAAGTGCAAAGATATGACGTGACTACAATAAACTAGAAATGACAAATGGTCATTTTATGTGCTGTTAATAGTACGTAATTATTATTTGTATTTCGAAAACCTCGTCATTACACGAACATAGTAGAAATATTAAACGGGCGAATATCAAATGGATTAATGGTAAAATGGTTACTGGTATTTTCATTTTGGCTGTAGCTTTTAACTGTTGCTTTAGTCGAGAATAAACGCCTATGTATTCGAAATATTACTCAAGAGGAAGCGGTAGTCAAGATGAGATGCAAAGAATACGAAAACTGCAAACCATTTATTCAAGATCCAACAACGGATATGACAATGGGAAAAATACAGTACCATAATTTTCGTAACATCACGGCAGATATTATAACACAATTGAACACAACAACAATTTTTTATCTAGTTTTTAAATTCTTCTAATAAGTATACCACCAAAGAAAGGAAGAGCTAAAACCTCATCATTCTTTTCATCGAAGTCGAAGTCTCTGTAAAATTCCATGCTCAACGGAAAATTTGCGATATCGTCATGTTCGCTTCACGCGCAGGGATAAATTTAACAACCGTTCCTTGAGTCCCCGAATAATGGCATCACTTTTAGGTATTGGATAGCGGGTTTCCGTGATACTGAAATCTTCCCTCATGCTCATGAGCATCCAAAACGCACTCATGGCCACACAAGCCCGGTTGACCCTAAATACATCAATACATGCATAACCAATTATAGTTTTCATATACATATTTATGCAAATAGATATTAGACATTGTACTAGCCAAAGGATTATCGCCAAGAATTAAAACCTCAATAGAAATCTGTTTCTTTTTCCGATGTCTGGTTAACAGTTAACACCCTTTATATGTATAAGTCGGGGTAAACTAATATTTGCGTATATTTCTATACATTTTGTATTTAAATTTAATACCTTGAAAACTAAATTTTATTTGAGTGTGTCACTCTAGGCACAATCAAAACGGCTGATTTGGGTGGAAATTGTGGTTTGGTGCAACTTGGCCAACATTTCAATTTGGTGCAACAAATTTTTCTACCATGGCTATTTTTTCTAGATGTGACTGTTCCTTCTAGATTTACAATAAAATACAGGGCCCGGAGAGGACAAACGATGAAGAAGAATTTCGAGCTTAAAACTTAAGCTAAACTAAAATAAAATAGCATAAAATAAAAAAGACACCAAAGCTTACACATTAGGATATGTTTTGGGAAAATGAAGTTTAATTCCATTCGGCAATCCCAGAGCATGTCCCAGGTTCTTCTGGAGCCGATCATTATCCTTAATTATGCGCTCAAACTTCTCCGTGCCATTATAAGAGTCAAGGTAGTACGCGTTTTTCTTTCCTTCACCCCCTCGCATGTTCACAATCACGATCGAACTGTGATTTAAGCCTGAGAAAAAGCCCATTTATACTAGTTTAATTTAACAAGCCGACCACTATTTTTACTGGTGTCAATCGAACCTTCAAATAATTTGTATCGTTCATCTATATACAACTTTGTTCCATCAGAAGGAAGAGCGCTTTTGAGTTCATTGTCCCATGTTAACTATTAATGGAGTAATAAAGATATTTAATTTTTACCATGTTGATTGCAGAGATATAACCGACATCCTATAATATGTATCTTATATATGTACAATACGCAGATTATAACGTATTAATATTCCAGTTAATATCCTTACCCTGGACTTGATTCTTCAGCGACGTCTCATTGCACCAAAAGAAGACGGGGAAGATGACATAATCCACATTTTGTTTAGCGTGTTGCCGTTGAAATAACGCTCTGAAGCTTGACCGTCGCTTGATTGCCCCGGCAGCTTTTTTATCGAATGACGAGGAAAAGAAGAACTTTTCTTTCTTTTTGTAATTGGGATTGACATTGATGAAAAAGGTGTCGTAGGCCCCGACCATGACCCGGCTGCTCAGATACCCATCCTTCTGCATCTGCTTGAGCTTGGCGGTAAAAATTCGGAAATTCGTCACAGGGACGCCGGGTGTGTCTATTTGCCTGGCGGTGAGCAGCCGGGGCTTCCTGATTACTCTCCTAACCTTGTAAAAGAGCAGGTGGAGGATGACATTACATGCATGTGTGGGTTCTATTAATTTTTTCAATGACCCCGGACTGCACACAGGTAGGTCAGATTCAGAAGTTCTGGGCTTCATCAACAATTCACCGTATAAATGTAGGGGATAGTGCCAAGACGGTATAAGTTCTTTTTCAAAATTGATTTTTTTTTTTAATTTCAAAATGACCATTTCAAAATGAATGATGTCCGTTGCAGCTTATTTTTTTTTCGTGTACATTTTTGAGAGGTTGAAGGTTTAAAAAAATCCAAAATTTATTTTCTCCCTTTGAATACATTATAAAGGAAATACCTATTTTCCTCTTTCCGGAAAACTTTGCCAAATGGACTTAAACCGTTTTAAGTCCATTTAAATTCATATAAACCTTCATAACAAGGACAGTTTAATGGACAATATGATATACCTTTTTACTATTGGAGGTTTCCTCCACACATTCTTGTCGTTTCGTAACCGGCAATGCATTACAATTATGGGCCACATGAACTTGGACATCACGAAAATTGACAAACTTCTTTTGACAGAAATTGCAAGTCCGACAGTAAGATTGCCTTAATTCTTTCATCTTCTGGGCGGTATATGTGTTTGAGGCCGCTGGTCTTCGGTCGATTTTCTTCACTTTGAGATGAAATCCCGTGCATCGCAGTGGTCTTCGATCAATTCTCTTCACTCGGAGATTAACCTTACCCGTGGCCTCTCTCTTGGTGAAGTAACGGTATAGAACCATTTTTTTTTTGTATGCCAGTCTTTAGACCTCCTCAGCTTCTTCGTACCTAACTAATCCACCCTGATCTTCCGGATCCTCTAGTCACTGTTACAAGGAAGTGAACTCTTCGGCTGGAAAAACTTGAATGAGAAAGAATATTTTTTTTACTGAAATTTCCATCCCAGATACTCTTGATTAATTGGAAGACCTCAATATTTTTGCAATTTTATAGGCTCGAGCATTTCATTACATCTGATTCGTTTATGGGTCATCTTTTGCCTTTCATATAATATCGACCTCCCCCTGGCCCCGCAACTCTTTGTGACAAAATAATTACCCCTGTGATTAAGCCAAGACTTAAAGTCATTCACACAAGGGGAACTGCCGACGTTTGTTAATAAGTTTAGCCTGAGACGAACAAACCCATAGCAACTCGGCAATTACCTTTAACCATGAAGTTAGAGAAATTTGCGGATATTAAAAACTTGAGTGAACCCGTTCAAAATCAAATAAGTAAATGTCATTGGAAACTTTTTAGAACTTTGTTCTGCAACCTGCAACGCAAACATGCACATGGCAGGAAAATGCACTATGATTCTTCGGAGTTCTAGCTGTTCTAGAAAAATCAAACTATTATTTACAGTCAAACTAATCAAGTAAATACAAAAACGTGGACAAAGCCATGCGTCATTATCAAATTGTAAAGAAAATTTTAGGACATTCGTCACTAGGAATTATGCATGACTTCAATTTAACAACCAAAATCGCCTAGGCGACCATTTCAACCATCATTTGCGTATTGACTCAGATATCAGATGCGTATTGACATATGAATACATGCATATGTATTCATATGTATATCGTTACCATGAAAAGTAACTAATTAGAACCAGCACATAATGCCATGTTTCCTAAGACGGATGTCCGACAAAATAGAATGAAATAACATTTTCGATCATTTGTCTGCTCATTTTAATCCCGAATTAGTAAATTGGGAGACATAAATGCTGCATAAAAGCCACTGGGGACCTATGACAGGAGCTATGTGCTACAAATGAGTACAACTTGATTATCATCATTTTTTATTATTGATTTGATAACACAGTTTTTGACAATTTCCATGTTTATTTGGTCACAACGTAATAGCATTCAACATACATACATCATATGAAGTAACAATAATATAATAGTAACAACAATTCCATGCAAGATGAATTTTGTTTTTTTTAATGCATATTTTTTAATAAATACTGAACAAATGTTTCACACTTTAAATCCATTTGTCTGCTTTCTTTTTGCATTTTCTATTTATAACAAGTTTACAGAATACACATTTTGTATGTGTATTGCGAACGGCGATAATCTTCGGCTATGCTAATCCCTCGATTTACCTAAAAAATATGCCGATGTTCAATTTCAAAATGTCCGTCTTAGAGATTTCACCGTTCGAAAATAATTTTGCCAAAAATTGAAATCATCCAACTATCATGAACAAAGAGTGAATCAAAGCTAATGAATAACATTCATGTATATTATGTATATGGAGGTCCGTGGGATACATATTTGTTACGCATTTGACTGTTTATTCCAATCACTTTTTTTTTTGTATTTTCTAACGAGGTAAGTTTTCTTTTTCATCTTCAAACCGGCCACAACAATGGATTTGTTTTGAACGAAGGTTGCGATTATTTAGTAGATAAACTATATATTGTATATATATATTTGTATTTTTATATAACATCTCTGAATACCCCAAAAGTTTTTAAACAATCTTTTCATTTTTTGTCACAACGGTTATCCACAAATAGTGTATATTTTCTTTTTTTTTTGTATAAGGTTATTTTTTATGCTTTCTTTTTCCATGCATTATAATAATATATATGTATATGTTTATTAATCTTATACATTATTATTATCTTTTTCTCCGTAGATCTCACTCCTTGTCGAGTAAGGCCACTGTTTCCAGATCAGGTTGTCTACCCCTACTTGTCGTGATAAGTAAAAATCAATAATATATTCATAATTTAACTTTCTCTCTCTCTCGCTCTCTCTTTCTTTCTTTCTCTCTTTCTTGTCCTTGTACAGCTGTAAATACGCTCTATAAATTAATATGTATATATAGTATTTACAATATTGTATAATATTAGTTTACACTTTATTATTATTAATTACACAGTTACATAATAGGTTTCTTTATTTTAGCACATCAACGCCTTTTAAGTCAAATTTTCACACGAAACAACAGCAACATCTTGTTTTCTTCTTTCCCTCCCCTCCTTTTTGATACTTTCCTTCCTTCCCCCAAAATCCTTTTTTCTTCTTCTTTCCCCTCCATTTTGGTTACGTAATAATTAGTAATTAATTGCTTAATAACCTAAGCAAATACTTTCAAAAATCTGAAAGTTGAATTTAGGCAAAAAATATGTTTTTTCTGCGATAAGAACAGTAAATACAATATAACATACATACAGTAATAATAACAATAATTTATTCGGTATAATCATCCTCATAATAATTATAATATTTGTATAATAATTACGTGTAACTTCCCCATTCAACCTTCATAAATATAACTTTTAGAGAGTACAATAATCAATAAGTATGTATGTTTTGATTTAAAAAAAGATTTTATTCTTTTTTTATTAGAAAAAAAGAAAAGTTATTCTTTCAACTTCCCCTTGATCTATAAGATTACATAAAATCCTGCCTTTCACATCCTCCTAAATTTTCCTTTGCATCTCTTGCAGGCAGTGAACGTTACAATAATTGTTGGTACAATTTTTTTTATATTACAATCGTCAGTAACTCAATTTCTACCTCCCCGGTCCTTTCTCTCTGTCCCCTTTAAACGTACTTACTGGTAAATCTTTGTTTTTTTTTGGGTGTAATAATCACTCTATAAGGTCGTAACAGCAGTAAAAATTAGCTGATTCTATTTTATGTCTTATTCAATTTTTTTTGGGAGTCGCAAGTACATTAGCTCCTTTCCAAAAACTATATAAGTTAATGTACATTTAATTGACGTGAAAACAGTTTCAAATGCTACATGTATTTTTATAAACTGATCAAACAATGACATTTATTCTTTTGCAGGACGCTCCATTGAACGGAATTCACCAAATGCTTTTATATTGACAACAAAGTAGGAAATATTCCAAAAACAAGGTACTACAGCCACAAATTCAGGTAGTTGTAGCAATTAACAAAAAAAAAACAACAAAGAAACAAAAAATGTTAGGAGCATTCTTTTACGTTCCAGAGAACCCCAAAAAAATGAGGGTTCACTGGCCAGAATGTTGTCCGGTACGAAAGTACTATAACCATTACTGACCGTGAATGGCTCTTTAATATCATAATCTATATTTACAATATATTAAAACAATTTTTCTGCATTTTTATTTCTCTGGAACGTAGTCGGCACCAAATACCAGGTCTTTAAACTTGTCTTCTTCGCACTGAAAATGCATAGTAAATGGAACTATACCTAAAATAGTACAATTTATTATATTACGAAGGATTTGTCTTACTGCAAGCTCTAAAACTTGTAAGTTTTTTTTCCACCAATTGGAAGGTAACCAGTAATGGGCTCACACTCCCCATAAAAAAATTCTCCTCGGACTTAACTCGTTGTTCACTTTGACGGAGACAGACAAATAGCTGAAAATTCTAATTTTGTTAACATCTTAAAAACCAATAAGATTTTTAAGGAAAATTTTTAAAATGGAGAATAAATATCAAAATTTTGACGTTGTCTACGTCCGCAAATATTTGGACAAAGTAATCATTTTTCCGTTAAATTATAACTACCAGTTTTAAAGGTGATTGAATTTTGCATTGAAAATAATTTTTTAATGTTTGCATTTTAACTCGGATTGTAATTATCTCAACTGTGTATCGCGACAAAGAAGCCTTTTGCGTGGATATTTTGCATACAAATTTCCTAATTTGGGCTCAAAGGGGAATTTTGCAGATTCAAAAAAAAAAAAATTGAATGGATAATTAGGGAACTGAAAGATTAAATTTCCTTTTGCTGCTGGATTGTTTTTAACTGAAAACACTCTATCGTAAATAGCACCAGACGATGACGGGAATTGTAGTGACACTGAATTGACAATGGGATAGAGAAATAATTATATGTATTACATTAATAAATTATTTTATATTGGTTTGGTTCGGATGAACCCATTAATGTTTTTTTTTGTTACATTCAATAATTCGTGGTTTCCTTCCCCAAGTAACACACCACGTAACACATTTGCAATGTAATGTATAATGATTGTATTCAAGTAAGCCTTTACGAAAGAAACACATTGAAAATTCATCAAAAAACAAAGGTTTTTGACAATGATAAGTAACAAGGTAAAATAATAATAATATTAATAAATAACAATAACATAAGAACGTGTAAACTACCTAACATACGATCTACACATATGCATATACCTCTATACAATGTCATTTGCTCATTTATTTATTTTTTTTGGAAGAATTTGAGCCATCTTCTTGGTTTTCGTAATACAACGTATAGAAATTGAATAAATATAATCGTAAGAATAATGTGTATACAAATACAAGGTATTAGTACCTCTTATTATTTTTTTTCTGGAAAATTCCTCACACACAACAACAAAGTATATATGTACTTTTGACTGGATAGTAACTATACTTTTCCCCCTTTATGTACATGTACATACAACCTCGTCAAAAAGGATTTTTTTTTACAACAATATACTATTAACATTTTTGAATTACTTGTCGTGAATGACTCAAAACTTTGGGTCATTATCATGAATAAGTTTTTTTTTTAGCTGCAACGACAAATGAAACACCTAATTGTGTTTGCATAGTGTAAAAATGATTAATAACGTAATTCCTAATAAATAAAAACTAAATAATTTATTCTCATGCAAAATCCCCCCTCTAATTCTCTCAATAATAATAACAATAAAATAACAATAAAACCTCTGTTTTCTGGCACCAAACAAAAAAAAAACGTGTACACTCTCCCCTTTTGTGTTACAGTAGTAGCTGTACACTTTGCATTTCTAATACATGACATGAAATTATAACAAGAACACTCTTCTCTTTATCCCGTCACTACACAAGCCAGGGAATTTCCTTGTATTTTCCCCTTTTACAAAAAAAAGCACACAAAATTACGTTTTGAATAAATATATAGCTAATGCTTATAAGCATACCAAGAATAAAATATTGAAATGTACGAAAAACGATTGGAAATTTGTAGAAATTTCGAGGTTTTTTTCTCAAACTAAATTTTAATTAATTTCTCAAACTTAAATGCAATTTTTTTCAAACAATCAGAATTGTTTGTTTTAGTTACAAATTTTGAAACGTTTGCAAATCTCACGTTCCTTCGCCCTCTTGGAGTGTTTCCGTTCACATTCATCAACAAATATGACGCTGAAATGTCACCAGACCCACCAATAAAATGGGGTGTGAACGTGGGAACAATTTTTTTTTTAAAGGGGAGAGAATGGGCATCATTAACGATTAATTATTTGTTTACAAAAGATTGTATCCATAATCCATATGAAATTCCAACTAAACACCACAATTTAACAGGGAAAATCTTGGATTGAGTCTACCTTAATCACCGTTAAGTTTCCCAGGGTGAAAAGTTTTTTTTTAAAATATATATATATTTTACTAATAACATTTTATTTTTGTATCTGCAAGTCAAGAGTAACATGGATCTCCTTCAAGTCTGTCGGGAGGAGGGGATTTTAAGGGAAATGGACAGATTTCCCGATATGCTTTTTTTTTTGTGAACATCTCTGCCTGTACGTGATTTGACTGGTAAAATTTTTCCCCTCCCTGCAAAATAACCAGGTGGAAAATCAGAGGAGAGAAAGAGAAAAAAAGGGTTCTCCCGGCTTTTTCAATGGTGTATATCATCCGTAGTATCCGGAGAAGAAAGATGCGGATGAAAAACATTTATGTACGTGATTATTTATATATTATTATTACACTTGTAAAGCAATAGCTCCCAACATCCCCCCATCTCTCGTCTTTTACTTTTCTTCCTGTTCTTTTTTTTTTCTCTCTCTCTCTCTTCTTCTTGTTTTTTTTAAAGAAAAGTTTTTGAATTGGGAATTTTTTTTTGTTGACATATCAACATTATTTATCGTCACTCGTCTCGTCTTGGCTTCGTTTCTTTTTTCTTCTTCTCTCTTGCATTCCTTTTTTTTTCTTATTTTGCATCTTCTTGATGGTCTTCTTTTCCCTTTCTTTTCTAACTTGCATACATACTTTTTTTTTTAGATCTCCGAGGATGTATAGAAACCAGAGAAAAATGTCGGACTGACTGAGCTGAAAAATGGTGGGTATTATTTTACATGTGTCGTATATGTATACAATACATATTTTACGTATGTATTTTGTTTTTTTACTATATCAAAGGATACACGGTCTTCATTCCGGAGCTCAGCTGTAGGATATAAGCTATCTGTTTACAAAAGATAAAGACTTTTTTTGCTTCTTCTTCTCTCCCCGTCCCTGTAAGTATGCAGGAGAAGCTTACTATCATCAGTTCTACGATTTTTCCCTCCCTTTTGGATGCTATACAATAGGTTTTTTTAGTTTTTTGTTTTCCCTTAAAATATAACAACTAATACACATATACAGCCTCCTTGAATCACTTTGGTTACTATAAACGTGTAGAAAAAAAAGGTAGAATATATATAGAAGAGAAGAATCGACATGAGTGCACCGTCGGTTCAAAGTTAAAAAAAAAAATCTCCCTCCCCGACTTATATAGCATCAGTTAAGTATCAGCTCAATGCTTTCAATAGCTTGTCTACATTTACAACCGAAAAAAAAAAATGGAACGGGGGCTCGCTTTTTTTCTTCTTTTTTTCTAGGCTAACAAGCTGCAAGCAGATCAGGCCACGACATTGCCTTCATCATTTCCCAAAGTGTAATATGGTACGAATTCATGTGTATAAAAAGACTTTGGTATTTTAACTTCCTTTTCCTGTCTCGCTCTTTCTCTCTCTCTTTCTCTGTCCTTCTTTCTCTCTCTCGCTTCTGTCTCGAAAGCCTTCTCTTCATGTTTTTCCCTTGAAGAATCAATCGAGGTAGAGAATATTAATGTTTCTTTTTTTTTTTACTATAGAAATATAATATTTGTTTTATTACAGCATTTTCCTTCTTCTTCACCTTCGCCGGGTGTTCTCGAGACACTATTGAGCAGAGAGGATTTCTGCTGGTTCCACACACTGGATTGTATGTATTCCCTTGATTCATCAAATCACATCGGTCAAGGATAATGAGAATGATGGGAAAAAAACAATGAAAAAACCACATCTTGGATCCTGTACATCTTTCCCAGTACATGTCTTCCCCTTCCTCCTTGGTCCTCTTGCAATTTCTTTTGCCATTTAAAAAAAATCCCATGGCCATGTGTAGAAGATGTCCTCGAGACAAAAAAATAAAGCTTTCACCGGGGACGAAACTATGAAGGAAATTTGTCCACAATTTTTCATCCTGGTAGAAAGTCCTCCTTGTTTTTTTTAAACAAATTGGACAAGAAAAGGAAGAACATCCGAGAAAAAAAAACAAATTTTCCCGCATCCACCCCCGGATGAATTTGTAATACTTGAAAAGGAGACTTTTTGCAGGGGGAAAAGCTGAATCTTCTCCTTTCTCCGTATGGACTTGTTGATAAGTCACGCTTTCTCCATCGTGTCATTTTTTTTCCTTCTTCTTCTTTGGACAGATTTGGTTCTGGATTCCTATTGGTACTTGACTTTTTTCTTTTCCCGTTTCATGTATGTACGTTCTGGGATGAAACTGTCTCTTCTTTTTTTTTTATTCCCCCGAAAAAAATAAGAAAAAAACGTGTCCCTCCAAGCCTCTTTACTCCCATTTTTTCCCAACCTTGATTTTTTTTCTTCCTCCATTTCATTTGTCATCTTCTTTCTTGGGGAATGAGCAAGATTTTTTGGATATATATTTTTTTTTTCTGCCTTCACATATTTCTTCTTTGTTTCTCTTCCACAAAAAGTGTGGGTTCATGTGCGTATGTGTGCATAGAATTATCTTCACTTTTTCTATAGTACATTTTATAATATAGACATTGTATAACCTGCATATATTGTCGAGGCTTTCATCATGTAAGCAACTGGAGGAACATTATCGCTAGTGATAAATTGATGAAGAGCACCAAAACCATGAGCTTCTGCCGGGAAAACCAATTCTGGAAGAAAATACATATGGACAAAACAAAAGAATTAAGACCCAAACATATTTAAATCAAGAACATTCAAATAAAAAAATATTTGCAACTCAAGGAAAAATAATGTGTTATGAGTTACCGTCGCATTTCGGATTGAAGCAAAGCAATTCTTAGAGCAATTAGCATGGTCATAACCAATTTATCCACCCACTTATCATGTTAGTCGTTTTAGTTTTAACCGTGAAATCAACCATAAATGAACCATTAATGAAATCCTCTATTTTACTATCACACATTTTTGTCAATATTCGTTAATCTCACGGGAACTTCGGAGTTGTTATACAACTATGTACTTGTATATCGTTAGTACAACACATTGAAACACACGGGATATTAATTTTTTGTATGTTATATATCCCCAATCTCTCATCAAATCCTTACTTTAATGTTGGGATTGAGCAAGTACAGTAAGGGATTGGCTCTAAGCCTCTCAGCTTCATCCTGCATCCGATGAAGTTCTTGTCTTCTAGCAGAGCCCAAAGCTGCCACTTCTTCCCTGGACATACCTGGAGTGGACTTGGGAAGGAGGTTAGCATCTGGAAGGCTTTTCTTTCTTTTGGGTACACCTCCACCTCCACCTCCACCCCCACCCGACATCTACAAACACAAAAAGTGGGGAAGAGACCCAGAGCCACAAATTATTTGGCTGCTATATCAACTCTCACCACGTGCTTTCACCTTCCCCCTTGTTTACCCCCCAGAGGAAAGTATATCTTATCCAACTTTCCACATTATATGTATTATTTCTGCGTACATACGCAAGCTCTTTACCCCTTTCGAATGTGGTACATTTGATGCACTTTGCAAATCCTTTTTACCGCCCTCAAACATGAGTTGTTCCGCATAAAAGGAGGGTCTCCATAAACACACGGGGACGTCAATAGGTTTTTGCTCGTAAACAAGATTCGTTGAAGGGACATGATTTGAATTTGTAATTCCTAGTTCCCTCTGTAACACAATTTATTTATTTTAATACCGAAAAAAATAACGGCGAAGAGCTGGATTTTGTAAGATATTTTCCCAGCTTTTGTGAAGGCTGAGGAACATGGGTTCCCTTTGGTCAGCCTCTGCTTTCCATATTCTTCCCATTTCCCTAAAAAATTTCCATTTGAACAGCTTTCGTCTTACAGTTACTCAGCCATGAAATATGTCATCGCCCCGGCCCATTTCTGCTTTTCGTTTATGTCTCTTTTTTTATTTTGCTATTTGGCTCTCTTCTTTCTATTTTCGTGTCAGTTTTTTTTCTTTTCATATCGCTCCTTTCTCTTTTCGTATCGCTCCTTTCTCTATATTTCTTTTGTTTTTCTTTTTGTATTGCTCCTGTCTCTTTTTGTATTGCTCCTTTATCTTTTTGCATTGCTCCTTTCTCTATTTGTATTGCTCCTTTTTTCTTTCCTTTTCTCTTTTCTCTCTGTGCATCTATCTTTTTTTCCGTTCCTCTCTTTCTTTGTGACTCTGTTTCACTCATTCATTTTTACTTTTCTATCTCTGACTTTCTCGATTCTCTATTATGCCCCCTTTCCTAGTTTTGTCTTCTTCCGTTTTTGTTGTTTCTCTCTTCGCTTTTTTTCCTTTGTAAATTTTCTCTTTTGGTCTTGTTTCGCTCGTTTTCTCTCATTGTCCTTTACAATCTCTTTCTCTCCCTGTTTGCTTCTCTCTCTCTCTCTTTCTCTTTCGTTCTACCTTAACCCTTTCTCTTTGCTCCATTTATTATTTTTCTTGCTCCCTCCATTTAATTCTTCTCTCTGTTTCTCTCCCCAAGCTTCTCCTTTGACTTTCCTCCCCTCTCTCCTGCTGTCGACTGTGCTTGAAGGGCCGTGAAAGCCATCCGATGTTAAAACAAAATATTTTTATGTCAAGTGGTAATCTCGTGAGTAATGCGAATGGTAGAGATACACAATGAAAGAAAATAAGCATAAGATAACTTGATGTCCAATGCCGTACATGTATAAGGAAAGTCTGTAAAAAGTATGGGAAACAGACCAGGGATTTTTGTATTCGTGTAAAGTTTACTTTTTTTCGAGGCAATAGGAACGGCACGAAAAAAAAGGCGAGGACATGGTAACGTGAAAAATTCTGTTCATTCCTATAACAAAATGTCTCAAGGAAGGCACTGGAATGCGTGAGCGTGACAATTGTAATAGTACGTTTAAGTTGTACATGGATGCCCGGTTGGTTATGCATATGCCAATAGCTGAAGCAATATTCGGAGTAAAATTGTAATGAAAAGACCACAGCGGTTCTAATAAGCGTGATTCCCCCGTGAGAATTAAATAGGTTGAAGCCTTGTATTTTTTTTTTAAACTGAAGCAGTTTTTACAAGTACAAAAAAATGGGATAGAGAGAAAAAGGAAAGACATTAAGACCAGGAGATACTAAGAATGGGGTGGTAGAGGATGGGATAATTTATTTACCACCAGCTAAAGAAGTCTTTACAGAGGATGAAGATGAGTGGAGGCAAACACGACAAGGCTCAATAACTATAGAAGAAGAAAAAAAAAAGAGTGAAGGAAGAAGAAAAAAGAAAAGGAGGAAGAAACGATGGAGAAGAAGAAGGGAAGATCGAGATTTTTTGGCGTTATGCCTCAAGGTCTTCATGGGTCCTCCATCTATACATGCACGAGTTACATTTTTGAACAAGGAAAGAAACCACCCAATTTGGTGTCAGCTAAATTCAGCCCAGTGTCTTCCTTTTTTTTCCTCTTCCACGCGTACGTAATACATCTGCTTCTTGCACATTCAGTTTTTTTTTTACTGTTCGAGGTTAAGCGTAGGTATTTTCTTCCCCTAACGTCTCTTTCTCCTTCTCTCTCTTTCTCTCTCTCTCTCTCTTTCACTTCATAGCCTTCAAACCTCTACCTTTTACTGTTCGACATTTTTCCACAGAACAACGTTACATACATTACAATGGAGGAATCCAGCGGAAAAACATATTTATCTTCTTTCTTTTTTCTTACATTTCCACAATTCATTGTACGCTTTTCCCCGGGCTATGCTTCCCTTTAATTACTGCCCGAATGAATACGACTTTAAACGTGGAGAGGGACATGGAGATTATAGAAAAGTTAGAGAACGAGAGGAAAAGGACGAGGTTGCATAGAAAACGTTATATAATAGAGAAAGAAGAACGAAAAGGAGAAGACAAAGGAATACGCAGAGGCGGACAAAAAAATGGAGGGAGAGCGACGGGAAAGAAAGAATAGCTGTGGGGAGAGACCTGACAAGGAAAAATACAAAGAGACAAGAACAAATATGCATATACACACATTTTATGCAGGATACGCAATTATAGATGCAGGAGAATACGGGAAATACAGGAAAAGTGAGATGTGACAGGAAATGACGGAGAGAAACGTGGAAAAGGAAAAAACAGGAAAAAGACGAGGAATGAGAGACAAAGGACGGAAGACAGAGATGCAAAAGAAGAAAAGGGAGAAATGGAGAAAGTAGGAAAAAGGAGAAAGGGGGGAACCGAGAGAGAAAATGAATAAAGGGAGAAAATAGAGGAATCCAGAGAAAAAAGGGGAATGTGAGAAGTAAACCAAAAAAGGGAAACTGACAGAGATAACGGAGGAAATGAGAAAAAAGGAGAAAGTAAAAAAGGATCATGAGAGAAGAGATGAAGGATAAATGGGCACGGAAATTACGAAAGTGGGACAAAGGAAGAAAGAAAAGGAGAAAGAAAAAGAGAAAAGGGGAGAACAAGAGCAATGAGGAATGATTGGGAAAGTAAAAACGGGGGGACAATGAAGAAAATTAGCAAAAAAATAGTGAAAGGAGAGAGAAATACAGAGGAACATGGAGTGAAAACGAGAGAAGGTATGACAGAGACAAAAGGAAAGGAAGAAACATTGGACATAAATGCCTCAGAAAAGGTCCAGAAAAATCTGAGGAGCTGAGGGAGAGAAATACCGGTGGAAAGCGAACAACAGTGAGAAAGACCCAGGGTAAAATGGGATCAGAGAGGGAGAGAGAGTGCAAACGAGACAGAATGAGAGACAAGAGAGGTAGTGAAGTTTTCCACAGAGATCCATGGATGTTCTACCGTAATAAATGAAATCTAAACATTTTCGCATTCTCTCTTCGTTTGCCAACGGCAAACAACCTCGAGATTTTGCCTTGTGGATAATATCTTATACCTTCCATGTTTCCGCCGGTATGTGTTACCCATATGAAGATTTCTACACATTTCTACACACGAATACATATCTACATACATACATATGTACGTGTGTATACCAAAAGTCTGATTTTTTTGGGAGCTTGTGAGTACTACGAGCGTATTAGAGTCAAGAAAATGAATTCATTAATTTCCGTTCAGTTCACGTTAGCGTGTGTTTGTAACACATCTCTCTCTCCCTCCATCACTCTTCCTTGCACTGCTCATGTTCGTAAGCAAGTCATAAAAATCTGTTTTAGTTAAGCTCTGAATTTGTTTCTCTATTCTACTTTCTTCCACTTTTCCCCTACGCTCCTTCCCACCCTCCTTTCTCTTCCATCCAACTTGTCTTCACTTGACTCACACATATAGTTTTTATGGCTCCACTCGTCATCTCATTTCCTCCCCCTCCCCTCTCTCTCTCTTTCTCTCTCTCTGTCTCTCTCTCTCTCTCTTACTCACTCACTCACACTTTTTACTCACAGTAGTAGTAATACTGGCTTATAACGTAAACAAACTTTCACCATCCATGGAGAGAAACTTTGACGTTAGTAAACCGTATGAATTAGCTAGGTTTTGCATTTGTTATTCTCTCCCTGAATTCTACAGGGGGGAGGAGTAGTAAAAGGAGTGGTTCTTCCTCTAATAATAGTAATAATAATCTCCGGTATGAATGCAATAAACATGGCTTTCTTTTAACAACTTGTCAACATTTCACAAACAATAAAATAACTTTTTCCAACCAACACACCATCCTATTTCTTTTACTTCTTTCTCTCCCTCCTTTCTCTCCCACCCTCTCTTTCTATTTTCTTCTCTCTCTCCCACATCTCGCTCGTGCTAACTCTTTCTCTCTCTGTTGATCTCTCTCTCTCGCTGAATCTTTCTATTGCTTTCTCTTTTTTTCTCTCCCTTTCTCTTTCTCTCTCTCGCTTTTTCTCTCTCGTTGTCTCTTTCCCTCTCTTGCTGTCTCTTCCCCTCTTTTTTCTCTTGTTTCTCACTATTACTTTTGCTTTCACTATCTTCCTGGCTACTTTCCTTGTATTTGCTCTTGTCTTCTCTTGCTTTCTCCCTGACTGCCTCTTTTTCTTTCGTTTCCTCCGACTTCTCGCGATATCCAAGTCTCTCTCACACTTTCTCTTTCGATTTGGCATTCTCCATAAATCTCCATTTCGTTTTCACTTTCACCATCTCGATCTTTCTCTCGATTTATCCCTCTTTCTTGCTCTTTCTCTCCTTTTTTCTCGCCTTCTGTTCCTCTATCTCCATATTCTGTTTTCCTTCCTTTTCTCAGGTCTTCTTTTACATAGCTCATTTTGTCTCCGATGTCTTCTCTTTCTTTGTCTGAGCTCTGTTATTTCTCAGTCTCAGTGTCACTTTCTTTCTATCTCCCTCCATCTCCTTCCTTCTCCAACTTTGCCCAAGACACACAAGTCCATCTCCCCTGATGTCATTCATCGTATGTTATTTTTTCCCGCTTACGTAATTTCATTAATAAAAAAATATGTCGCGCCTCGCTCTACATATTCCCTCCCCCACATTTACGATTATTCTCTCTTTCTTTCTCTCTCTCTCTCCCCTGCCGTTCTTGGTTTCTTCCCAAATGGATTGTTTCTTTTTATTTCGTCAAGAGCTCCTTTGTATGCATGGGAAGGATTGAGAGAGAGCGCGTGGTGAAAGAAAAAGCGGGAACTACAGGGGAAGAAGAGCCCCTACTGAAGAATGAACGGCCCTGCGTCGGTCCTGAACGCCAAGTGATATACGGTAATTTATGGGAATGAATGGACTAGGAAGAAATGGAATGAAATATACATAGAAGAGAGACAGAAAGGGAGAGAGAGAAAAAAAAAAGAAGAAAAAAACTAATAAAAAGTTGGCAGAGCTTATTGCTTATCTCATGATCTTGTCAAGAGAGCCGAAAAGAGAGAGAGAGAGACAGAAAGAAACTATCAACTTTCTCATCCCTATACTTTCACTAGAAATAAAGCTGGAGGCATTTTTTTTTTTATTTCACCCACGCAATCACCATCTTCATGAAATGTGGTACTTATGCACAAAGCCGCGGAATACGCTCCTTCCAGAATCTCCCAAGAATGTGCTATGGAACATAAGTTTGTCCATTTGAAACAGAAATGTGTGGCAACTAAATAAGAAGCGACGAGACAAAGAGCGTAGAAATAATACATAAATTATTGTAATAATAAAAGAAAACATTGTTTTTTCTGTAATAAAAAAAATGTTTGAGCTTAAAATGAACAGTAAGCAAAAAAATGAATGAAAAAAATCGTAATTACCTTGGCCGGATTGGCAGGTGTGGGTGGCAGGGCTGGTTTAAGGAACAAAGATTCAGTACGCTTTGGAGTATAGGGAACAGGGGGAATTTCTTGGCCAAGGCCCCGTTGCCTCATAATGGTCTCATCAAAGACGCTGGAGCCACTAATCACACTGTTATTGTCGGCAATCAAACCACTAGGAGAGTCTTTACCACTATTTCTCCCCGGAGTTTCCCCCCGTAGCCGAGCTTGGGACTCACTGAGATGAAGGTGATTGGTGGAGTGATCCAGCCCAATGGAGCTACTTCGAAGGCCAGGGGGGATCCCCTGGGGGTTATTATTATCCGTGAAAGGGGTTCTATGACGGGAAGAGGCACGGGATTGAGGGCCACCACCGCCCCCGCCCATCCCAGGGACTTCCGGGGTAGGGGCACGGGTCCGGGAACGAGCTCGATTTGCATTGGGATTATACCTATCCACTGAACTATCCCTACTGGCGCTTGGCCTCTGTTTGTAGTGGTCGAAATGATCACTCATGGCGGTGGGGTAACTACTAGCGGGATTATTGTTGTTTTGGGGGTGATTGTTGTGGGGGGCTGCCCGACTCTGTTGAGACATTTGACTCCTCCTAAAGGTATCTCGACCTCTCTCATAACTCGCCACGGCGGCCACGGCGGCTGCCCCCATGCGCTCCTCCATCAGATGTTGGGAATGTGGACTGGTCGAGTCCATGAAAGCGGAATTTCTCATGTTGGCCAAACTACTTGCGGATAAACTGGAGGTGGGCTTAGTGGTACTCCCGGCACTGGGCTCATTTAGATCCATACTCATGAGGTTTTGATGGGACATTCGAGCACTGGGACCGGATGTGGTGGTGGAGTAGAGATTCGTACTCATCATGTCCCCCCCACCACTCACCCGGTTCATGTAGGCTGAGGATTGATTGGAGGGTTGTTGGTATTGTTGTTGGTAGTGACTGGAGACGGACTGACTTGGATGTTGTTGGGCGTTGAAGGACGGGAGATTTGAATGGACTGCAGGGTTCAAGGTCGTCAATGGAGTTACGTCTATGGGGTGATTGATGAGGGAATTTCGGTCCAGCCGGTCATTTTGATTGTAGGACATGTGTGAGGAGGAGGTCGGATGTGGGTAGGAGGAGAGGGGGGCTCCTCCCAGAGTGTGCGCTTGATTGTTGTCGTCTAAAGAAGAGCGGTAGTCACTACTGTTTGTCAGATGCTGTGGGGGCTGCTGTTGTGACTGCTGTCTGGACCGGTGGAGGGTGTCCTCCTTATTCCCTCGAATTTGAGACTGAACGGCGGATGACGGTCCTTTGTTGAGATCTGGCTGCTGACTCGCACTTCTTCCATGGTGTCTAGCTTCTGATCCTTTTTCAAATTCAAGGGTTTTTTGGTTAATTTTCACCATGTTTTTTTCATGGACACAGTTTTTTTTATTAATTTTCCAAATTTTTGTTTTTCACAATTTATACGGTTTTTGTTTGTTTATTTTTTATTTGATTTTGTATTTTCAAATTTTTGTTTTTCACAATTTATACGGTTTTTTTGTTTAGTTTTTTATTTGATTTTTGTATTTTCAAATGTATACAGTTTTTTTGTTCATTTTTTATTTGATTTTGTATTTTCAAATTTATTTGGTCGGATGTTTCAATTTATTTTATTCATTTTTTATTTGATGTTGTATTTTCAAATTTATTTGGTTTGATTTTTGAATTGATTTCGTTCATTTTTTATTTGATTTTGTGTTTGTAAATTCATTTCATTTGATTTTTCATTTTATTTCGTACGATGTTGAAATTTATTTTGTAGTAATTTCCATTTATTTGGTTTGTCGTTTGAATTGATTTGGTAGTATTTTGGATTTATTTCGTTACATTTTTCCATTTTGATTTAGTCAGTTAATTCAGGTTTGATTTGTTTTCGATTTTGCCAAATTTATGTCAATTGGAATGTGTGTCCAGAGATGAGATGAAATAATGTAGATTTTTTTAAGGAGTTTGAGTCGACATTTGTTGTTTGGATTGTTCCGGATTTGTTGTTGAATTGTTTCAGATTTGTTGAATTTTTCCGAGTTTATTAAATTTTTCGGATTTGTTGTTGAATTTTACAAATTGTTTTCAAAGTTGCCAGATTGTTTGGGAGATTTTTAAATGATTTCCCCATTGTCACATGGGTAGAAAGGTGAAAATTAGGAAACAAAATACAAATTACACTTGCTACGTATTCTTCCATTGAAAGGTCACTTATTGTTATACATGATAATGTCAGAGAGATACATGAACAAATGTACTCACAAATGGCATGCAGGAGGCTTTCATTCTTCATTCAATGGCAGTTAGGACAACTACATTAAGTTACGAGTTTAATACTACTGGACACAACTAGTATTTTTATTATTGTCGTGCACAGAGGGGGTGAACTAATAAAAATTATACTTAATTTCCAAAATTTAATAGTTTCTCTTATTAAAAGACAATCCGCAGGCGTGGAAGCACTATCGACATTAAAATGCAACGTGCAATTCTATTTTTTTCTACGTTCCAAGGCCAGAAGCTTTTAGGGCGTGTTAAGTACCGGTACGCTTTCGACCTAGTGGTATCACAAAATTAATATTAAAATCGTGTATATACTTGTTTTAATTATTTCATTCCATTCATAATTTCTATAAAAACTAGTGCTAGTGAATATTTGTATTTCAAAATGCAGGTAAATAAAAAAAACTATGTATATTGTCCTAAACGAAAAAATCATGGAACAAAAGGAATGGATCTCATTTTATCATGGCAAAAGTAAACAGCATTTCCAAAGAATTTCTGTTGCAATTTAAAATTGCATAATTAATAATAATCAAATATTTTGATGAAATAAAGCAAAATAAAAACATGCCATTTACAAGTAAACCTTGAGAGGAACTAAGTACATGGAGGAAAACAATGGATTTAGCGGAAAACATTCATATTTCTACCTATTATTACACGGAATTACTAGCGTGCAAGGATTTCATTAGTATTGACACAATGAAAGTAACAACATTATTGTAGGCCAAAGGCCTTTCTTTTTCCAATTCCTTTCATTTCCAATGTATTGGTGTTGTGTGTGTTTGAAAACGGATAGAAACGGAATGACAAAAGACGTATATGTATATATATATATAAAAGAAGAAAAAAAAGAGAAACCTGGCTGGTGAAAGTCAGGAGCAAATTGTTTCGCAATGATCCTTGCCACCTCAGAGTCTTCTCGGGCTTGAGTTGCTGCAATGTCTGCTTGTTCTCCCTTGCCTCTAGCCGTAGCCGTTCTAGAGAGAAAAAAAAAGACGGTGTATAGAGAGAAAGAGCATGTGAAAGGAGGAAATGTACAAACGGTAAACGAATTAAATATTGACAGAATCAACAAGGAGAAAGCAAGGAGAAAGTCTCAACCAAGACCGTATTTTATTCTAGGGGAGACCGAAATCCTTGTCCTTGTTGCACGTGCATTGACCCAGAGCGTGTACTGGATACACATGTAATGTGACAGACAGGGGAAGGGGTAGTCATCAAGGGAAGGGAGACGAAACACAGGCTGAGAAAGGCACAGGGATACAATTGGGGAGAAACCAACAAGAAAGCACACAGACAAAGGAAGACTGGAAGTAAACAGGGACAGGGAGAAAGCAAGAAAAAAAGAATGCAACAAATCAATGTACAATCAGATAATGGAGAAAAAGAGACTCCAAACATGGTGAAAGACAGAAAGAGACTTGATAAATTGAGTAAGAATAAGAGAGGAAAGAAAGGTGACTGGGTAAGTCAAACAAAGAGATTAGGTGAGACGGGGAAAGTGACAGAGAGAGAGAGAGGCGGAAAAGCGAGATACAGAGAGAGACGAAGAAAGAGAGAGTCAGAGAGAGACCTAGAAAGAGAGAGTCAGAGAGACAGAGAAAGAGATAGTCAGAAAGAGAGAGTCAGAAAGAGAGAGTCATGAAGAGAGAGTCAGGAAGAGAGAGACAGAGAGACAGAAAAAGAGAGAGTCAGAGAGAGACAGAGAGACAGAAAAAGAGAGAGTCAGAGAGAGACAGAGAGAGACAGAAAAAGAGAGAGTCAGAGAGAGTCAGAGAGAGACAGAGAGAGACAGAGAGACAGGAAAGCGAGATACAGAAGGGGCCACAGAAAGAGAAAAAGAACGATGGATAAAGTGAAATAGAGAGAAAGAGAGAGGCAGGACAGAGATATAGTGAAAAAGAACCACGCGACAGAGAAAGAGAATGAGCCAGACGGAGAATGTGAAAGGGCGAGGTAGGCAAGAGAAATGACAACGAGGTAGATTGAAAGAAAGAGAAAAGCAAAAATAAAGAGAGAGTCAGAAATACAGTACGATATATATAGATGAAGACAGAGAGAGGGGGACAAAATAATAAAAACGGATTAATAGAGACATAATACAGAGATATAAAGAGAAATAAGGAGAGAGAGAAAGAAAGAAAAAGAGAAAGAGAGACAGAAGGAAAAAATGGAGAAAGAGGCGTCGAAAGAGAGACAGAGGAGAGGAGAATGAACGATAGACAGAGACGATAGACAGAGAATAAATCAAAACAATAGAAGACAGTAGACTACGGATGAGAAGATAAAGAAAAGGAGGAAACAGAGAAACACTGAAAAAGAGGCGGGTAATATGGGAGAGCCTCAGACAAGGCATTAGAAAACGGAAGAACAAGAGAAAGTTGAAGGTAGGAAAAAGGTAAGATTATCGGCAATTTTCTCCGGATCTCATTCTGGATGGCTTTGCGGGACAAAAGGACTGTTGCGACTATTACAACTAATTGGCAAAAGGTAGACAAGAGGGAGAGTCCCGTCCTCCCTTTGACTCCGGCGTTGCCTACGAATAAGCCCCAACACTTTAACTTGTCGGAGTGTCAGCCCTATTACCAGAAGTTCACCAAGTGTGGAACTGGCTACAAAAGAAAGTTTCCGCCTCTCCCCTCCAGTCGCATGGTCAATCCCCATAAACTTTATTTTCATGGGCGGATCTTCCCAATTATAAATTTTACACAAGGTAAAAAAGAAGGCACATGTGGGAGGACAAGCCTATTTGACGGGATAATCAAGGGGGAAAGAATGAGGAATATTTGGTACACAACACCTACACAATGAGAGGATAGCGCATCAATCCCTTCATTCAGTAATACATAACATCCTGTTTTTCCCAGTTCAAAATTATATAACAAAATTGCAAAATATCCTTTTGCTTCCGTATCAACATGCCTACAACACAAACCATTATATAACTCAATTATTAAGGATTACTTTTGACCAAATGCGCGGATTCTTATATGGAAAATAGACGGATAAAAAATTTTGGAAACGATGCCACAGAAATGGAGTGAGTATTCTGGCCTTGCTGCCGTCTAAAAGCCCCATAAATAATTTAAAAACTAGTTAAACACTGCATTGTTCATTATATCTTGAATCCAGCTAAATAAGCCGCATCCATATGTGACAAGAATTTGGCAGGCTATGTCTGCTCCTCCTGCGAGAAGTTCAAAAATGGGCGTTTTTTACGGCTCTTAGAACTTACATCAGCTCTAATTATAAGAAAGAATCGGACCAAAATGCTGCAAAGAATTTTCTGCGAACTTTTTATTACTTATGTGCACAATTTCTGGGTAAAACCGCTGGAAGCTTGAAACATTGAATCAATTTCCGTGAAATCATTGTCAAGATTTGTTGCCAGATAATCACAGGTACACCCAAGAGTCCGCCCATTTAGTCAAAAACAATGCTTAAACAAATGGATGTATCCCTTGATTGTTATTTCGTGATTACCTGGAAATGGCAATGTCAGCCTTTTGCAGAGCAATTTTGGAAGCACGCTGAGCAGCGTTGACAGCTGCATCGATTCTCTCACGAAACTTGGCGGATCGTATGAGGAACAGATGCTTCTTCTTTTGGGACGTGATGAGGACATTGTTCTTGTATTTGCCCTCTTCCTTGGTCCCATCTTTAAAGGTGGTCACCCCATAGCCATACTTCTTGTTATTGTACCACTCACCCTCATACTTGAGACTGTCGGAACGCTCACTGATTCCAAAGCCACTCCTCTTGTCATTCTTCCATTCACCCATGTACGTCTCCGTCACACTCGCATCCATCTGCTCATCCTGTGGGGGTTCCGTTTCCACGTCATTGTTTCAAGAGAGGAAGAGAGAACATCGTGTGATGACCATAATCATGGATTCGGAAGGATAATAAATGCCCGGGAAAAAATGGATTCCAAACCAACATTGAAGGAAGGGAATCCCGGAGGAAAAAAGTTGGGGAAAGAAAAAAAAACAGAAAAATACCACAAATTACTTTTTTCCCCTTTCACTCCCACCCTTCCCACACTTTACAAGACACGTAACATGGTCACACATTTAAAAAGAACATCGTTTCACACCAACCATGCAACAACCGTACATTCCTTCTTTATACTCTGACATTCAACTTTCTCTATCCTGCCCAAGCCCAGAAAAACAAAGGCTGTCCTACGGGGCATGTGCGAACTACTTTCGTACAATTCTTTCTTCCATGCTTTCATTCACTTTCACTCTTTGGATCCCAGCGTTTTTAATGATATTTCTCTCTCTCTCTCTCCCTTTTTATTTCTGGGCCTCTCTCATTGTCTTTTTAATGGACGCTGGCAATTTACATGGAACATGAATTTTTTGACATTTCCTTTATAGAGTCAGAGAAACAAGAGATAATTATGGAGAAAGCAGAGAGAGAGAGAGAGAGAGAGAGGGAGAGAAAAAGAAATAAAATTTGGCAGGGTAATAAAAAACTTAATAAACATTTCATTCCTCTCCAGCTCAAATATGCATATACAAGCCATAAAAATTATCTTAATAAAACAAACGCTTTTGTCCGACATTGTTTATTACGACGGAAGTATCTAGCATGACAACGTGGAACATTCGCTGGTAAAGCTATATTTTATACCAACTGCATTTATTCGTAATTCCAAGCACCATTCAAATGTAGGTATCAAGGCTGGCAATCGGAATTGGAATTTTTAATACAGTCCACGAAAAAGTACTAAAAAAACTATTTTCGTTCAATAAATAAATGTTGTACTTATATTGTAAAATTTGTACCCAGGAATCGGTATCGGAATCGAAATTTTTGATTTTCGTTATGAATATCAATTAAGTGGAATTTCTATCTCCGATATGAATTAATTAGAACTTTAATCGGAATCGGTAATAAATTTGTGCTGGAATTTAAATCGGAATTAGGATTTTTATTATAAAAATTGCCAGCCCTGGTAGGTAAGAAGGTTCACATTAAATGCTAAAGATTAGTTAGGAAGTAGGAAGCAATGCAGTTGGCTGAAAGTTTCAAAGACATGCTAGACAAAAGGGAGGTTGGAAATTCAAGAGAACTATGATCAGAGGCATAAATGACAGGAGTGCACACAATTAAATTCACTGAGTGAGTCACATTAATGAACTAAAGTACACAGAAACACTTAAATGCAGCTAATAACGGCATCATTTTAACACACTAAGAGAGACAAAACTACAGGGAGAATAAGTGATCTTAATGAGGCTGGTGCAAAAGGGGATAAATACGACCGAAAGTAAGAAGAAGCAAAAAAGGACTATTTCACAGTATGAAGGCTCATGAAACAAATTCATTTGAATGAATAAACAGTCCCGACAAGTTTAATGACCGACGTGAACATTAGACGAGAATAATTGTGTTAAATTGGATTAATAGAAAGCCAATTGTATTACGCGTGCTATTTCGCATGCCAAGGCTGGAAATCCAAACGCTGTCGCCACCTCCATGTCCTGAATTAATCAAAGTTTACAAATTACAAATCTTTCTCAAACAATCAAGTCCTTTTCCCACGTGGTAATCATCCTCTTGGGGTTGAATATACTTTACCATTCACTTTAATACGATTTTGCCATTGTTCCCTTACATAAGTACAGCAACTCCCACTTCAAATTGGGATAAAGAAATTTGGAATTACTAGTGTGGATAAATTATCAATGGAAAAATAAAAACCCGGAAAACAATTCTCGGTATGAACTAAATAAATATAAAAATCCAGATACAAATTAACTAAAAAAATAATAAAATAATATTATAAAATTTGTTCAAAATAACAAAAATAGATGTTTTTTAAATTATATAGAAATGTAGTTTATCCCAGACAAAAACCTGATTGACCGAGGACACAGGCGAGATATGGTGAAAAAAATTAATTGATAGTACAAAATATTATCTTGAGGCAGGAACGATTAATAAATACAAAAAAGTAGTGAGATGTAAAATAGAAATCAGCTACAATTATTCATACTACGATTCATAATGGGAAATATTAAAAATGAAAATTAAGTTCCAGTTTTGCTAAGTTAGTAGTTACCACAATAAAATGTGGGTTAAAGTATGTTTTATGCGGAATAAAATCATGTAGGGAGATCTAAAAAAAACTCCCTCCAATACCATTATAACTACATTTGTTTATATTACGCTTCTTGTAATAATTACTACTATTAATATTCCTCGAACCAGAAAAATTGATTCTTACGGGGAAGTGTAGAAAGTGTTAAAAATAAGTTTGATTTTCAGTGAAAATTACAATCATCATTACACCCATTGAAGAATATACCCCTGTACATAGACACAAACTGGGCTACATCCAAAAATCATCCAGGACCAACAAAAACCTGTTGGGCAAGCCACATTTTAAATGAAATTTTGTTTACTTTTCAAAAAAAAAACGTTTGACCAAAATACAGGCCTCATAATATTGTTTAGAGTTTTTTTTTTTTTTTAATGTAATTTAAAAATTTAAATTCCGGACTCAACCCCGTGTGTGTCCACAGTAAAAGAAGTATTCTCCATAATTCTTCTCTTCCGCCTTAAGACGAAAAAGAACTTGAACTGATATTCCCACTCCCTGCTATGTTTGACACAACTAACCTCGACAACAAAAGAAGCATTGGAGTCTGTGTGATGAGATCCGGAAGTGACGGCCGATTGAGCTGAATCATTACTCATCCAGGATGCGGAGCTACCCGTCGATCGGATGCTGGAGTTGGTGCCACGCTTGTCAAGATCTCCAGTACTCCGTTGTTTCCGAAGTTTCAGTCCCTGTGGACAAGCCAAAGAAAACAACCAAATCAAACTTGAGGATTTAGAGTGCTTTCGAAAGGGTGCGAAAAAAATATATATATTTGAGAATAAGCTTTTTTCTCTATACATACATGCTGTTTACACTGTTTCTACCCGCCTTTTTTTTACAAGTCCCATCCATATGTATACCATGACTCTCCCTACAATGGATGTATGCACTGGCAAGGATCATCATCATCAAGTCGGATGATGGTGGTGATGGTAATGATCATGGTCATGACGTGTACAGGGGATTGCCCATCAAAGGATGAGGAAAGGAAGATGTTGTAGAGAATGAAGGGGTGAGTAAAAGTCTTGAGCTCTCAAAAGCTCATTTTTCATCTACACACCAATGGCTAAAAGCACTTTTTCTTTAACGGTAGGAGCCATCATATGGTACAACCCTTTCCTTCGATTATCCCTTGTGATGAGCCTCAAAAATCTCACATTACGTATACTATGTCCTACCATTATGGTGAGAAAGGAAGTCTAGTATGTTCAAGGATAGGATGAACTTCTTCTTCATCTACTTCGTCTTCTTCATCAGTCGCTCCTTGGATCCTTTTTTTCTGTCACTTTTGAATTTATTGACTCTAGTATCCAGCAAGACATGGAGAAGGAAGGATGTACATGGAGCAAGGAAGGAGAGCGGATGAGACAAGTGAGAGAAATAGAGAGAGAGAGAGGAAGTCAGAACTAATAAAGAAAACACTGGGAAACCGTTGGTCTAAAAAAATAATCAAGACAGATCAAGGGTGAGATTCCTATATGAGGAAATAGAAAGCGGTAGAGAGATTCATAAGCTGAAAAGAGATGGAAAAGCCAATGGTACTAGGAGGAACATTAGAGAAAGTGAGAAATGAAGAAAGGATGGGAAATATCAAGGGAAAGCTAAAGGGAGGCAAGGAAGGACAGAGAGGATGAGAGGGAGAAATTGGAGCAGAAATTGTGAGCAAGTCTGATATTAGCGAGGGAGAAGGCAAATGTTCGAGCAAAAAAAAAACGACCAAGCCAGTAGAGGGTAACTGGGAGAAAGTGACTGAGAAAGGTAAGAAAATGGAATATAAAGAAAGTGACAGAGAATACAGGGAAGGCGGAAGAGAAGGAAGAAAGCAAAAGTAAATTCAATCGAGGAGAAAGCAGAAAAATTAAATAAAATGCAAGTGAAAGCGGAAGCAACATGTAACAATTGAAGATATAGGCGAAAGATGTAGGAGAGTGAAACAGAATCAGAAAAGGGATGAAACAATTCAAGAGAAAGTCAAACAAAATAAAGAAAAATGATAAGAACAGATAATTGAAGGAAAGGAAAGAAAAGAGGAGGAAACTGAAGATAAAACATAACCAATAGACAGTAATATTAGGAATGACAGTGAAGTTAGAAAGAAGCTTGAAACGATGGAAATTTACGATTAAAGATACGACAATTAAAGAGAAAATTGAAGGAAAAATAGAGCAAACCTATTAAGAAGAGACAAAAGTGGGGGCTAACAAAATGGAGGTGAATGTAGAAAAAGTCTACAAATAATAAAACTCAGAGAAAGACCACAAATAAGTAGAGAAATTCAATAAAGCCTCCAAAAACAACCCGAAGAGCAAAGTAAAGAACACCTCCAAAACAAGCTGAAAGAGGAGCTGGAAGAGAAAGTCGGCTAAGACTAAGGAAAAAGTGGGAGCAAAATCTAAAACAATTAACCGTAAGCCAAGTTTAAAAAACCCAATAGAATATAAAACGCGTAAAAATCTAGAAGGAATATTAGAAAAAGTGAAGAAATCATGAAATCAATTGACCACGAGTATACAAAAAATATAAAAAATTATAAGTAGAAGCAAAGAAAGAACATTACAAAGAAAAAAAGAAAGGGCAAATATCCAAGAATGCGGAAAAGAGATGTGAAGATAGAAGTTGCTCTGGGAAAAGTAGAGGTGGATACATTTAAGGGGAAAAAAGGGAGGCGTCAGTTGAATGATGTGCGCGTAGAGAAAGTGTGAAAGAGAGAGAGAGAAAGCGAGAGAGAGAACAGAAAGGGAATAAGATAGAGATAGAGCGAAGAAGAATTATTTCCAGTGTCAGATTTGACAAGATGCAGACATGAATGTGAGCTGTGGGAGTGTGTGGAGAGAGAGAGAAAGAGGAGATATAATAGGCTTAACATTATAATTACAACAAGCTGATAGTGAGATCAAGGGGAATGGGAGCGCTGGTGGGAGAAAGAGAAGAAAAATCTCTCCATAGTAGCACAGACAGCCTGAGAGAGACAGAGAGAGGGAGAGAGAGCCAATAAAAAATGTACATAAGAGTTTTTGCAAATACAAAATATGTTCTAGCTCTTTCATGTTCTTCCAAGTCATCTATAATTCAAAAGAAAGATCTTTCCTACAACAGAAGTTGTAGGCGTCATTCAAGTTTCCTTCAGTCGTATCTCTCTCTCTATTTCTCTCTAACTCTCTCTATCCCATTTCCCGCTCCCTGGCCCTTTCATCACTTGCATTAGATTTGGCATTCCAAAAGTTACGTCATGGTATAACCATGGCAAATTTGCTACATATTTTCCTTTTTTTCCCTTTTCCTCTCCGTCTTTTTCCTTCCCCGAATGATTTTATCTATCTGTCTGTTCATTTTTGGTTTCCATTTTTTCGTTATTCAACTTGTCTCTCAATATAATCTCGCTGTTCCAGTTTCAGTTTCTCTCTGAGCCGTTCTCTTATTTTGAACAAATTCCTGTTTCTGTTGAATTCTCTTTCGCACTTTCCATGTATAAATCTCTTCCTCGGGTTTTCCTCTCAATGTGTGTTTCTTCTTTTCGTTCGTTTTCTCTGTTTCTCTCTACCTTTTTTCTCTCGTTGTTTATCTACTACTCTCTGTCTTTTATTTATTTTGTTCCCTCCGTTTTTTTCTGTCTCTTCCCCCCACACTGATTCTCTCTCTGTGCCAGTATTTCTCATTTCTATTTCACTTTTGCTCTATTTTGATTTTTTCTGCTACTGTTTTTTTCCACTCTCGCTCTCTTTGTTATTTTCTCTCTCCCTCTCTCTTGGTATATTTTCTCTCTCTCTTCCTTCTTCTTTTCTCTCCCTTTCCCCTCTCTCCCTATTTCCTTTTTCTTCTTCTTTTCTCTCTCTTTCTTCTTTATTTTCCTGCTATTATTCCTCTCTCTCATCCCTTCGCAAGCTCTCTCTCTCTTTCTGTCTCAATCTCTCTAATTGTTTAAAATGTTCCTTGGTGTCTTTATCAATTCACTTTCTCTTTGTTCCTCGTCATTTATTTGTCTTCATTCCTCTCTCAATTTATTTGTTCTCTTTGTCTCTTCCTCCATATACCCTTGCTTCTCGTTCATTCTCCTCCCGTTTTCCCTTCTTATTACCCATCTCTCTGCGCTTGCTCATACAAGTATACATTAAACATTTGTCCACACAATTCTGACTGTGACTACTGGCAATTGAAAATAATTCTCCGTCGTGGTTATGGACCGAGATTCGGCGATTTGTGAGACAGCGAATGTACTAAACCCCGGCGTCCCCCAGGAAGTCGAAAAGAGTACGGCTTCATACAGGAATACTAATTTGTTCCTATTATCTTAAAAAAGCCGTGTACTTTAATGAGACGAGGAGGAAAAGTAAAATAAAAAGCGTGGTGGGAGTTATAATTTTTTTTTCATGTGAGCCATAATTCTCCTAGCACCGAGAATGGGTGGAGGGAGTTGTCATTAAATATTAAAAAAAAACCAAATCAGATAAAAATGTTCACTTTCTACTCTCTTCACGACTTTTCCCCCTTCCAACTACAAACCGAGTCTTCCCCCCTCAACATATCATTCTCTCCATCCCTGGAGGTATGTAAACTTCTTCTCTTGTAAAAGGGGCTGGAGAAGGAAGGGTGGAAAGCCCACTTTATGACAAATGATGCGATTCGAAACCCCAAAATATTTTATGACACCCCTCATTCAAGGGACTGATTTATGCTTTGGAGAAAAAGACAAGAAGGTTTGTAAAATTTTCACCAACTCTCGTACTCCTCCAAGTGAATTTTTTCCCCTAGTTTTTTCTTCCACTTTCCTCTAAATGTACACTCCATTTGTTTCTTGGATGTTGAAACAAAAAGGAGAACTTATGACAACTCTCCTATTACTTCTCATATATCGTCTGATTTCCTTCACGCGGGTGAAAGTCTGTATTACCCCGCCTTGTGTCTGTATTTCCCTCGTGTTGCCTCCTTTTCCCTTGATTAAACTTGATATATTTTCTCTAGATTCTCCCTCCACTTTCACTTTCGCCCATTACTTTACTCTTTCTCTTTTTCCTTCACTTATTTTCTTCAATTGCTCTCGTTTCTGCCTTTCTATTTTTAATTCTTTCCTTTTTATCTCTCTGTCTCTCTCTATCACTTTGTTCTATTTTGCCTTATATCTAGTATTCCCTCTTAAACAAGCAAACATATAAAAATGTTTGCTTTCTTTTTATATATTTTTTAATTATTTTCTCTCTCCTCCAAATTTGCCTCTTTTCTCTTGAATCTCTTTCTCTCTTTTTATTCATTTGTCTCTCTTTTTAGAATATTTCCCCTCTTTTCTCTCCCCTACGTTTCTCTCTGTCTCTTTCTACGGCTCTTTCTCTCTTCTTATTATATATTTCTTCTTGCTGTACCTCTCGTTCTAATATTTTTAACACTTTTTCTGGCCAGTTGTCATTTCATTCTCTTTTCTTTTCTGTTTAATCCTTTTCGTCTCTTCCTTTTTTGTCAAATCATCTCTCTCTGTTTTTCTGCCTCTTTGTCTCTTTTACTCTCCTATTTTCCCTTTCTCCATGTCTCTATTCCATTCCCTTTTGTCTTTCACCCTTTCCCCCGTCTTCCTCTCCTCACTCCTTGCCCCTGCCGGTATCCTTCTCATGCTTAAAAACGTTTGTTTGACATTCAAGAGTTTCCTGTAGCTACTAGTATTTGGAAGCGTTGTATGGATTCATGTTTTTGAATGCTCTAAGTCCTGTCCTTGTCTTGGGCGGCGGCAATAAATACATAATGTTTCCTCCCACTCCACAAAAAGATGTTTGTCTTCACTCCTCCTACCATCTCTGTCTGCCTTACAATGCACTTTCTCCACATGTTCCGTGTGCCATGTACCGTAGCTGAATGTGAAGGATATATTTCTCCCCTCCTTAAGTTCTACAGTCTGAGTCTCCGAGAACGGGGAAGGGGAAGAAATGGTCGGAAAGTAGTTTTTTTTGTTTATTTCTTCATATTTGGAGCCTGTCAAATTCCTGTCGCTTTTCCTCCCCTCAAAACAGCTCATCTCCCTACTGTCTCCTCTGGGGCGTGCCACATGAGAATGGAAAAGGGAAATCAATCTGAATACAACTTGTCAGCGTCTCAAATCATTGGATCAAAGTCAAGTGTAAGCGTTGCAAGGTTTTTTCTTCTTTTTTTTTGTATTCAATCCGTGCTCTCTCTCTCTTATTGCCTTTTCCCAGATTTTATTCCACATCTAAGTGATGAGGGGACAGCATTTTCTCTTGTCATTTGATTATTTTTCAATTTTTGATCCCAATTTATTTTGCCTTCTCCCAAATCCTGTTACATTTTTTCCAGCAGTTGCTCCACATTTTCATGCGATTTTGGAGAACAATTTCCTCTCAAAACCTTTTATCAAGAACCAAGACCAAATCACATCTGGAAAATTTTCGTTAATGTATATTTCCAAATTTTTTTCTGTTTGATCCACCACTGAATTATCTACCCTCTATCCGTTTTTGTCAGAAGTTGATTTTGCATTGATTAAAATGTTCTCATATTTCGCGGCCAAATCTGTACGTGGTAAGGTACGAAGGTTCTCCGTCAAATAAATAAAATTCTCGCTTTACGTCCACAATGTGGTTACCCTCATGAAAAAAGTATTTTCTGTAACTTAAAAATATTTTCTGTGATACAACTTCCCAATTCTTGTGGTTTCCCCCAGTTTTTTGGGGAAAAGGCGGAGAAAATACTTACGTATAATAAATATACCACCAAGTGCTGAGCACTTGGTTCATGGATTACTCTTTGGTAATTTCTACCACCACCAAAAAGAAACCCTCCCGGACGGCTTCTACCATGTAGAAGCTCCCCCACCGATCCTCCTTAGCACCGGTGAGGATGGAGGGGAATAAGGGGGAGCTTTTGTGCTAACACTTTGAAATGTCTAACATTTCCTCCCTTTCTCCCCATATATCTGTCAGTGTCTTGTGAATTCCCAGCTGTTTTATGGGTCAACACTTCCGACACATATCACTGACTCCGTGGTGGTGGTGGCGGCCGTGGTCCTGAGCTTCTAAGTTGGGCGCCACAAAGTAAAAAGAGGAACTGTGGGATTCTTACTAGTGCTACTTCCTACAAATAGACGGTGTAGTCCTTGTCTCTAGTAAAGGGACTGGGAACAAAAAAAAAAGGTGACGGGATAGACAAGGTTTAATTAAGGTGGAATGGAAGGTACATAAGGAAACAGACAAAGGGAGAAAAAAGAAAGGAGGAAGAAGAGAGATAAGAAAGTGAAAAATGAATGGAGGGAAAATGGCCATGAGGGAAAGTGCGAAAAGACGGGAAAGCGAGGGAAATTCCAAGATAGTGGAAAATATAGGAGAAAGAGAGACGATTAGAATGGTGGAAAACTAGAGAATGACATTACTGGACAGAGACGTCGACTGACCAAACGGAGAAATTGATGTGGTAATAGGCAGAAACTGCGAGGACAAAAGAGGAAATGAGCAGAATAGAGAGAGAGAGAAGAGGAGAAAGTGAAGGACTAAAAAAGAGACTGAAGGATAAAAAGAGAAGTGACACAGAAAGTGAGAGAAAGCGGAAGACCAGAGAATGAAAGTGAATACAACGGCGAGAGAAACTAAAGAATAAACAGAAAAAGGAAATGAATGCGAAAGTGAGAGAATAAATGAGTGAGAAAGAGAAAGTGATGAAGAAGTAGAGAACCTTCAGAAAAAAACGGAGAGCTATAGAAGAACAAAATCAGAAATAAAAAAAGTGAATGAGAAAGTTGGAGAAAATTACGGACAAGAGAGCAAGATGAGGAAAATCATGAATTGAAGACGAGGCCGAGTAAAAAAGTAAATGGAAAAAGAGAGAAAAACGAGATGAGAAAGACTGTAAAATTAGAGACGAAATAAAACGATTTTAGGTGTATGCGGAAGGGGGAGAAAGTGATACAGAGAGAAAGGGAAGAAGAAATATGGAAAAAAACAGTGAATTAGAAAGAGAGGAAATTAATGATAAAGAAAGAGAAAGTGAACTAGAAAGATAGCAAATTAATGACAAATAGGGAGAAAATGAATGAGAAAGAGAGAGAAATAAAGAAAAAGCAGAACGGAACAGATGGAAAATCGTGGAGAAGAGAGCAGAGGACAAAACTGAATAAGAAAGGGAGAAATAGTGAATGCAAAGATACCGATACAAAAATGGGAAGAGAAAAATGAGCGAAGACTACAAAAATAGGAAAAATCAAATGAAAAGAGAGAAGAACGAGGAAGCCAAAGGGAGAAAGAGAGAAGTGAAAACTTTTAAAATCTAACGCTTCCTCCCATTCCTTTAGTCCACAGGGGCGAGTGGAAATATACATAGGTATGGATCTGAATGTTATGGTATAAGAAAAAAAAAAGAAAGTTAAGACTATTATGTAGTGAAAAAAACCGGGAGAAAAAAATAGATAAAAATTTATTTATTACTCCTTTATCTTGACTCAGTACAGGACGTAATGTGAACATTTAGGTGGGACAAGAGAGAGATTTGTGTACGGGCATGTATAGCTATGTAAACGTCCTCTCCCACATATTTGTTTTTCACGATTGGCACTAATATCTGCGAAGGAAGCTCCACACAGAGACACACGCGTTAGAAAGGTGTTCCTTGTCCTTCGTTCTGCCTTATTGCATTCTCTGAACATCCTACATTGCTTTTGGCCTCGTCCCAACCCCCATCTCTCTCTCTCTTTCTCTCTCATTCTCTCCCTTTCTCTCTCTATTTCTCTCTCTATTTCTCTCTCTCATTCTCTCCCTTTCTCTCTCTATTTCTCTCTCTATTTCTCTCTCTCATTCTCTCTCTTTCTCTCTCTATTTCTCTCTCTATTTCTCTCTCTCATTCTCTCTCATTCTCTCTCTTTCTCTCTCTATTTCTCTCTCTCTCCCTTTCTCTCTCTCTCTCTATCACCATTGCATTGGTGGTTAGTGGCACCTCCAAGACTTTTATCATTTTATAATATCTTTACTCTCTTCTCTCTTCTTTCCCCCTCCCCCTCCCATCTTTTACACACTCTTTCATTATCTCGTAGAAATGCACTTGATATTCACTCTTCAAAATCTCCCACGGCAGCATTCACTGACCTGTAGCCTGTGGCTTCAATACAATAACTGAATCCCCATATGGATGTAAAAGAACATTTTCTGATGCGACTCATCCCTCCTCTCCAAATGTGAATGACTAAAATATGCTAGGACATTGAGTTTAATACTGACAAATAGCTTTGTCCATTCGAGTTCAATCTAGAATCAGGTGATCGGATTTAAGGAGAAGCTGGTTAGACTAGAAGACAAAAGGAGCTTTTTCTGCTGGAATTAAAATTCTAATGTCGCTATTGGTCAGCTCTAATTTGGTTTTAGAAGAACTCAATTTGACACAGTTACAATGGACCTGCTATGATAGATCTTATATCTTATATGATCTTTTGCTATGTCTTACTAATTCAGTAATTCGATTAAGGACCTAAAAATTGACTAAAAAAGCCTCCTCTCCAAATCTAAAGCCTAAATTATTTTAAAGCTTGTTGGGGAAATTGAATTAGAACTGATTTAAATACGTACATAATACAATTGTAGCCAGTTGCTCTAAAGAGCCTTTGTAAGCAGGACGCCTCAAAGAAATTTAAGGTAGATGTAGGAAGAATTTAATGAATTTACAAAAAAAAGGACACAAACTAGGACAGGACTCTTTTTGACGTAAGAAAATTAGCCTTTTGTTAAGCACATTTGATTCCAAAATTACTCTGTATCCTCAAAAAAAAAATCCAATTCCCATTTACTTTACCATCTTTTGTTCCCAGCCTGAGGGATATCGGCTAGTAGATACCCGCAAAAAAATTCAGATGAAACACACAAAGGCGTTAATCAAGGGCCGAATGAGATGTAGATCCCTCCTTGTTATTCCAAACATTTGTACGTAATTAGGAAGCTTGGAAGGACCAGAAGGTTTTTTCTTCTTTTTACAACATGGCTATATAGTCCTCCTACCTATGCTTATACAGAAGAGGAAAACAGACCAGCTCCGACGTACAATAGAGATGCGTATAGAGGCGCATACAAAGTACATTCGCTGGTTAGTGTAAGCACGTGTGAACTATTAATGGGATCAGGCTGTGCCCGCTAATTATAGGTATAACTCACCAATATCTGTAACTCTATTAAAAGAAGGGAGGATGTGTTACAGGTTACAGTGGGAGTGCAATCGGGGTAAGGACCTTGACGCCCGTCCTATCAAAAAAAAAAAAAGAGGAGAGGGATGAGGGAATTTAGTCGACAATTAAAGCCCTTTGCATCAAAAGCATTCTCCGAAGATTGATTCTTTCATCTTAATTATGGGAAGCACGTGTAGGAATAAATAGTTTCAGTGCTCATGTACTCCAGTCGGCAGAAGGGGAAAAAATAGAAGGAGGAATTAATATAATCCAGAATTTTCAAGTCCTTTTATACAGGATATATGCATATTTGTACATACTATCATCCTAGTACTACTTGGACACCTATACAGACTAGGTATGTACGTAACCTACACAAATACACCTATAGGTACATGCCTTTCCATTCATACGTATGTACATACTTAAGCCTTGACGTATACATATTTTGATGCGTGTACATGCAAAATCACTCTATTAGCATTTTGGACCCTCAATCGACAAAGAATAAATAAGGGGAATACACAGAGAGACAGAGAAAGAGTGAGAGAGACGCAAAGAGCGGGCGAGTGAGAACTAGAGAGAAACACGGGAAAGCAGAGAGAGAGAAAGAAGAACCATTAAACAGAGATACCAGAAGAAAGAGAGCGAAAGTCACACAAAGAGAGAGAGAGAGAGAGGTGAAAGGGCAAGGGAAGGAAGAGATGATTCAGAAAGCGAGGGAAAGAGATAGGTATGACCATGGCAGCATGATTGATAGAGGAATAGGAAGAGGAAAGGGGGAGACATGAAGGTGAAGATGAAAAATAGCGGGAGATGAAGAGAAATAGAGAAAAATGAAAGATGTAAAGCGGGGAAAAAAAAGATAAAGTGAGAGAGAATTGAAAAGGAGAGACAGGAGAGAGAGTTTAAAACTGCAAGAAAGTGACATAGGAAAGAAATATATATGAAGCGCAAGAGATGGAGAGAGAAAAAGAAAGAGAGATAGGAAGAGAAGAAGAAAGACAGAGAAAGAGAGAGAGAGAGAGAGAGAGAGAGAGAGAAGAAGAAAGGCAGAGATGGAGAGAGAGATGGAGAGACAGAAAGAAAGAGAAATACAAAGAGGGAAAGAGAGACAGAAAGAGAGACTGAAAGAGATAGAACGAGAGAGAGAAAGAGAGAGAGAGAAATACAAAGAGGGAAAGAGAGACAGAAAGAGGGAGAGAAAGAGAGAGAAATACAAAGAGGGAAAGAGAGACAGAAATACAAAGAGGGAAAGAGAGACAGAAAGAGGGAGAGAAAGAGAGAGAAATACAAAGAGGGAAAGAGAGACAGAAATACAAAGAGGGAAAGAGAGACAGAAAGAGAGAGAAAAAGAGAGAGAAACAGAGAGAGTCATGAATAGGAAAGGAAGAAAGATTGAAGGAAACATTTTCATAGTATTCTGATACTTTCTGGGTCTAAGTTGATATAAAACTCGTAGCATATACATACATACATAGAATAGTTGCAGTAGTAGTTACGGTGGAACATACGGCGTAAAGAAATGCACGGTTAAACACTGTTAAAGATAGGCAAGCACACACTTTTTTAGATTTCTCTCTCTCTCTCTGCTTCCTTTCTTTTATTTTTTGTCTCCCTCCCTGCCCTTGTAGACCAGATCCTGACAATTTATTTAGAGTCTCCGCCCTTATGTACGGGGAACCATGCAGAATCCAACGTATGTTGAACCAGATGAGTGGCTTTCCATATGTTTACCCTGGATGTAACGCTGTAACTTTTAAATGCAAGGTATAACATGTGAATGTTTGTCTTCTCTTGCTGGCACAGAAAAAAAACGGGCAAATACCTTGTGCAACTTCTCCTACAGTTTCTCCCTTTTCCTACAGACTGGAGTTGGTTACATACTTTGGGACAGTAGAAGAGGAAGAGAGAGAGAGAGAGAGACAGAGTAGTGCACAAACATTTCGCTTGACTTGATTTCACTTTTAGTCTTACGCAAGATTGAATATAGTAGTAGAAGAAAAAGAATAGACGAGAGAATGAAACGGATTAAATTCTACTTTTTAATTAATTAGCTGTTAGCATGCGTCTTGATGCAAGGCAGCACGACAAATAGACCAATGCCAAAAAAATACTAAACCGTCCCTCGACAGCCCCACAAATATTTCCATCGCCGAGCAACCTGCAAAAGCCCTCTTTTCTATACATACTTTTTTTTAACTCTGTCCTTCACATTCTGATTTAACAGGAGAGAGAGAGGGAAAGAGAAGGAACGGTCTTTGGGGATATTCCCACATACATATAGGAGAGTACGATCACAAGTCTACGAGGAGACAGTTGGTGGAAATAAGGATGAGATTTGGGAGGGAGAGAGAATGATGGGGAGATGGGAAGACGGAAATAATGAAAGGCACAGGGAGATCAAGAGGGACAAATCACTGATAACGAACGTCAACGGGGGGAAAGAGGAAAGAGAGAGTGAAAGAGAAAGGAGAAGGGAGAAAGATACTCAAAAAGAGAGAGAGAGACGAAGAGAAAAAGAGAGAGAGATAGTAAAAAAGAGAGAAAAAGACAAAGAGATGAGATAGAAGAATAGAGAAAGAGAGAGAAGGAGAGAGAAAGAGGGAGGAGAGAGAGTAAAAGAGAAAGAGCGAGGAGAGAGAATGAGAGAGAAAGAGAGAACTGAAGAATAACAGAGAAGACAGAGAGAGCTGAAGAAAGAGAGAGGAGACAGAGAGAGGAGACAGGGAGAGCTGGAGAAAAAAAGAGGAGACAGGGAGAGCTGGAGAAAGAGAGAGGAGACAGAGAGAGTTGGAGAAAGAGAGAGGAGACAGAGAGATGAAGGAAGAGAGGGAAAGGGAGAGGAGACACAGAGAGGAGAAAGAGAGAGGAGACAGAGAGAAAGAAAGAGGGATACGAAGAGAGAAAGAGAGACAAAGAGAGAGAGAATATAAGGGAAAGAGAGAGATAGAGAGCGAAATAGAGAGGAAAGACGGAAAGAGAGCGAAAGAAACAGAGAGACAGAGAGGAAGAGAGAGAAAGAAATAGAGAGAGAGAGTAACGGAGGTGGGATAAAATAGGATTGAGAGGAGAGAAGTAGTAAAGGACGATCTGAGAAGGTGAAGAAAAGATGGGATAAAAGAGAAGAAAATCCTTTTTTTTCTTCGTCCAAGTAATTACATTACCTTCGGGGGTTCCCCCTAAGTCCCGTGTTCCCAAACTAAAAAATTCTGGCTAGATGGAAGAAAACATCTCAAATCAAGTTCTTTTCCCTTGCTTACTTAATTCTCACACTACATGTTGACGCCCATCCGTAATCGGGGAGCGTGCTTCTGCACGAGTTCCCTGGCATTACAGATCTAATTATGCAATATGACTTCCTTCGGTTTTACTTTTTTTTCTTATTTCTCTCTCTCTCTCTCTTTCTCTCTCTCTCTCTTTCTCTCTCTCTCTCTCTCTCTCTTGCTGTTCTATTTAAACACCCGCGAAAAAAAATTCATTTACTTATGCATATGAATGAGCGTTTGGAGATGAGTGTTTGCGCCTTTATATCCTTGATTGTGAGAGGAAAGTATCTGCTTTGACATTTTCCTCCTTTTCCAGAGTATTATTAATCTTCAAAAATATAAAGGAACTTCCACGCTCACTGTAATCCCTTCTGAATTCACACATTCTTTCACTTTTCATTACTCAGGTTCTGTTTGGTGTGCAAAGGATTTTTTTTTTCCATTGTGGGCTTTGTTGTGTTTAAGATATAAATGTATGCATATGAAGATGTAGTTTCAAATCGGTTGAAGCCCACATTTTTTCATTTGTTTTTTCTATTAAAAGATACATTTTGTAGACAGGGAAATATACGCTCCAGATTCCGCGGGGTCAAAGGTCGTCCAGATGACCCTAATATGTAAGCTCCGAATTCACTCGGTAATGGATAAAAGATGGACATTCTAATAGCACCTATTTTGATTATTTATACATTTCCGTAGAAATTTTCTAAAAGTGAACTTGAACCGGTTTGGGAGAAACGTCTTCATATCTGAATACGTGTAGTAATAGCTTCCTTGTGGAACATTTTATACAAAAATAATTTATCTGCGCGTCAGAATCGTCACATTCCCTTGCTGGTCTGACATTTCACTCATCTCCAGCGTATGTTCATTATTGATATATGTATACAGAGATCTTTTAATTTAACGTACATATATAAAGGATCGATATTGTTGTTTATTTATTATTGATCATTTCTTCCTCATTTTCCAAAACAAAAAAATTAAGTTGTTCGAAGATTGGAAAAATAAAAAATAAGTCTCTCTCCCTACACGCACTCTTTTGCCGTGGCCAAGCTCTCGGGGTATTACGAAATGGCTGAAAGAATGTCATTCTCCCCAAAAGTTGGGATATTTCCGCAGATAATGGCAAAAATGTTTCTTTTAGGAATTCCACATACATATATAGGTGTGGACATAAATACATAACTCATCTCGGAAAACTTTAACTGGAAGCATCACGCAGTCCCTGTACATTGACACACACTCGAGAGTTTACACGCCCTACAAGAGGTTATTTTTTCCCTCGGTGCCAAAGTGAATGAAGAGAGACGGAATAAAAGGAGAGAGAGAGACAGAGAGACAAACTAATTCTTCTCCTTGTGTAGAGTTTTGTGAAGTGAACATAAAGTATGTCTGTCTCTGACGACTGCGATAATCGTTTCTTTTGTCTTCCCCGAGCCCTGGCCTTCCTCTGGTCTTTTCCTGGATCCTCTTCTTCACCCCTCCGTCGCCTCCACCTCCTTCCCTCCCCCGCCCGTCCTCTTCCTTGTAAGCCTTATTATTGTGATGCCAATAGTTTCCTCTACTTACAAGGTCCTTATTTAGAAAAAACAAAAACTTACACAGATTAATAATAGGAAACCTCAAGTCTGTAGTATCATTTTCGTACTTTCTGTCACACACTCTCTCTCTCCTCCTACTTACTTTGTCAGCCTTCCACATTGATATCTGTTACATAAATATTTATGGGAATTTGCATTGGAGCATTCACATGCAAAAACGTGGACTCCTTGCTTATTCTCTCTCTTTCTGCTGGTTGTACTCAGGATTTAAATTTCTCTCGGCATTTCTTTTGCTTTCCCTTCCGCTTCGTTCACGTTCTGTCTTGCTTTCATTTTCCCTCTGTTCTATTTTTCTCTTTTTCTCTCATTTTCCCTCTGTTCTATTTTTTCTCTCATTTTACCTCTGTACTCATTTTTCTAATTTTCCCTCTGTTCTCTTTTTTCTAATTTTCCCTCTGCTCACCTTTTCCTCTCATTTTCCGTCTGTTATAATTTTTCTCTTTTTCTCTCATTTTCCGTCTGTTATAATTTTTCTCTTTTTCTCTCATTTTCCGTCTGTTATAATTTTGCTCCCATTTTCCGTCTGTTATAATTTTTCTCCCATTTTCCGTCTGTTATAATTTTTCTCTTTTTCTCTCATTTTCCGTCTGTTCCGATTTTTCTCCCATTTACCTCAGTTCTCCTTTTCCTCTCATTTTTCTCTCCTTCTCTCATTTTTCCTCTGATCGTGTTTCTCTCTTTCTCTCCATTGTTCGTTTGTTTCTCTCTGATTCTACCTCTGTTCTGGGTTTTCTATTTCCCTCATTTTTCCTCTGCTCGTTTTTTTCTCTCATTTTTTATCTGTTCTAGTTTTTCTCTCCTCTCATCTACTTTCTGTTAGTGTTTTTCTCTCCTTCTCGAATTTTTTCGCTGTTCCTGTTTCTCTTTGTTTTTCCCCATTTCATTCTGTTGGTGTTTTCCTCTGTTTTAGATTTTCTCTTTTTCTCTAATGTTTCCTCGGTTCGTGTTTTTCTCGATTTTTTTTATTCTCCATCTGATCGTATTTGTTTAATAATTTCTATCTTACTCCCTCCTCATTTCTCTCTCCCTCCTCTCTCCTCAATGTGATACTCTGGCAGAGCTTTACGGGAGACACATTGGGACAGATGAAGTTGAGGCCACAAATTGAAATTGGAACATGTTAAAGAAACTCGAAGAGAATATTAATATGTAAGTACCAACAACGTGCTCAGAGCACTCCAACAATGGCTGGTGACTGTGTGTGGAATGTTTGTCGCCTGCATATACATATATGTACTACATATGAATATACGTAAACCGACACACGTATGTACGTGTGGAGGTGCCCAAAGGTAAAGCGGTGAGAGCTGGAATTCTATAAAGGTGGCTTCTAGACGTTGGACATGTCGCGAAGAAAAAGGGAATGGCACGGCCTGAGTCGGGTTTAGTACAGATAGTCGAGGGGAGCACTTGAACAAGTTCAATGTAAAGAGAGGCCAGAGTCCTATAGGGAGATTTAAGCTTTTGTGAACACAAAGTGCTCATACATAAGGTATAATGTCTGTCTCCAGGGATGTGTTTATAACTTCAAGTACATGTTGAACAAGAACGTGCGGAAATCATTATATTACCAGAGTGCTTACAGTGCATGAAAACAAGTTTTTCCCTCGAGAAGTTACAACTTTCCTCAACATCACTTGCTCCCACTCACTTTCTCGGTCTCTCTTTTTCCACAATTTCTTCGGAGGATAAGTCTTGTAGAGAGAATGTAGTAACGAGAAAGCCAAGGGAAAACAGGACCCAAAGGAAGTGTTTAAGCATGGACTAGTTTGTTTCCCCTTCTCTCTTCTTTAGACTCTATTTCACTATTTTCTATCTCTATTTCACAATTTGTATCGCTTTCTATTTCTTTATCTCATTCCTTCATTTATCTCTTTCACTCTTTCCGTCTCTATTTCCTTCTCGCTCGTTCTTTGTCTGTTTCTCCAGTTCGCCCTCTTTCTCTCTCTCTATTTTCCTCTTTTTCGCTCTGTCTCTTTCTTTCTCTTTTTTCCCTACGTTCCGTTGCTCTCACTCTTACTTTCCTTCTTTATCTTGCTTTCTCTTTCACTCTCTCTTTTGCTATTTCTTTTGCTATTTCTTTTGCTATTTCTTTTGCTATTTCTTTTGCTATTTCTTTTGCTATTTCTTT